>JAUBNY010001100.1:919401-937782 GCA_032275445.1 Crypturellus soui | reverse complement strand
CAAGGGTGGTAAATCACTCCTGTTGGAGGAACTTTGCTAATTATAAGCTCATTATAATGCTAATGTACACCTTCATCGCAAAAGTTACCCACCTCCGAGGTAGGACCACCCCTCTATGAACATGCGCTCTAGATTTTCTGTTGACTTTAATGAAAAGCCAGAGACTTTTACACCAATCATTAACAATAGTAACTGTGACTAGAGACACTCCACCCAAATGTAAAAAAAATATAAAAGGTGAATTGAGCGGGAAAGAAGTTAGAGGGAAGGCTCCATCGGAGCTTCTGAGATCTGTGGAGGAACTGAACCAACCATTGGACCTATAGTTGACAGACTGTGAATTTAATATTGCCAGAGTTGGCCTATAGCTACCACAGGATTTGGTATTCATATTAAGAGTCGAGTCCAGCTGCCTCCAGTCCATCTAATCTCTGAAGATCACCTGGAATGCAAGGGGATTCATCGCTTACCAAATTTGGCCCCCATCTTCAAACTGCAACACTATCTGAGACCTGGTACTCCATTATGATGATGGGGTATTAGAAAGAGAGAGGAAAAAAAAAGTAAACCAGGACTTATTCTTACGAAATTAATACAATGCTACAATGATTCTTTAATTCTTAAAAAACATGGAGATACATAAACTGGATGAAAAAAGCCTTAAACTCAAAAATAATAAAAAAGAACAATAACAAAGAAAAAATCTTCCAGGACTCACTGAATTTAGAGACCTATGAATTTATGCAACATATCAAATACCTAAGTTACAATTATTAGTTTCTGAGAGATCTCCTAAATAGAGTAAATTCTGTGGTTCTGTGGTCCTTCCAGGCACGAACAGCAATTTAATGGGGGTCTGTTTTATTCTGTCCCAGTTTTGTATTGTATCAGTAACAGAACTAGAGTAATAGAACTAGAGAACTATCAGTAACTAGAATGTGCTCGTCTACTATACTTATATGTATATACAAATATGTACAACATACTCATATATACGTGTGTGTGCACATGTTTTTATTAATAACAAAGAGTCAGTTACCAGCAACCCTTCGTTTTCTGAGAGCAAATCTTGCCACTCAGAGCTGTGCTGTTACATTTTGTGCTTGATTACTAAGCACTGCACAACCACAGCACCAGACGTGTGCATAGCCTTAGTGAGGAGCATACAAATGGCACTACTCAAAGTATTTCAAAGGATCAACCCTGAGTAAATAAGGCCATGGCAGATTTAGAAGGTGGTGAGCTAATTTGCTTTTGGTAGAATAAAAATATTTATTTTTATTAATTAATATAAAGGATTAATATATCCTTTAAAACCGCAAGTGAAGGTAGAAATATAAGTGACATACTAAAAATGGAAAAGAAAGCTGTCCCAATCCACTGTTGGGGGAGGTTTCGATATGATCTCAAGAGTGAGATTAAGACAGAAATGGGGTCAAATTCCATACAACCTTGTAAGTTTTATTCTCACAAGCACGATAGGACAGAGAGAAGAAGAAGAGAAAAAAAAGAAAGAAAAGTAAGCAATCAGAAGAGATGGAGCAACCACCACCAGTTCAGCTAAATGTCGTTGGTTCCGGTTCGGTGCAGGTACAGGTGCCTCAGTGCAGTTGATGTTCAGGGAAAGAAGCCATGCGCCCCGGAAGAAGCCATGCACTGGGGCCAAAGGGAATAGGCAGTCCTTTTATGTGTCTGTTCTTGAAGATTTCGCCCACTTCGTCTATGCTCTGGTGCTCCTCTTCACCCAACTCAAGTGCAAGTGCCACTGCGTAGACTGAGTGTTGTTTGGGTCTTGTGCTGATCTCACAGTCATCCCAGAGACAGGGTGTCAAGGCCAAGAAGTAGATAAAACACCTCGAGCTGTTATCCCAGTCTTCCCAGGGGCAGGATGCCAAGACCAGGAAATTGTTAATTGCATGGAGATAAAACACCTGGAGCTGACATCACAGTCTTCCTCGGCCAAGGCCACGAACTCATAAATTGTATGGCAAAAATGTCGAGACAAAACACAATCCAAAACAGTCTCTTACAAAAGCTCATATTTTCCCCTGAATTTCCCATTTTTCCTACTTTAAGATAAAACATACCCATTTACGATAAGGACTAAGCATTTGCTGTTCTAAAACCGAGTCCATAAAATATTCAAGTTAGAAAAAAAGGTCAAATGTGTGATGAATATGAAAGCAAAACAAAGGTGTATTTTGCAGCATAATAATAAGCCTGGCCAATCTAAACCACAATTCTCCCTGTTCCTCTCAACCTTTTCTTTTTTTTTTTCTTTTTTTTTTTTTTTTGCATGAAGCTAGGGAGTTTTAGACTTTGTTGCCTATTTTCTTTGAAATCTTTGATCCCTTTAAAATCAGAGATAGAAACAGTAGTACAAATGCCAATCATTACGCAAGTTATGCTGTTCGACAGCTGTTCTTTTGCTCTTAGGATCTATGTGCTGTGTTACTAAATGCTGTCAGGAAAAGTAACTGAAAAATACAAACAGTATCAATAGAACATCGCTTTGTTTAAATTCTCGTACCTGCATATACTTTCAGCATCATGCAAGTTGAGTGGGGGAAGGGGAACCTCAAAGATTATGAAAAAATAAAGAATTCACTTCCTTTAATCCAGGTCACACTTAAAAATAAGGCATCATTTGCATATAAGTTGCAGATGGCTTAGCAGAATATTAATCATTATTATACATATATATTCTAGAAACAGATATTATGTTCACATGGAGTTGTAACCACAGGATTGGGTGTTATTCTGTAATAGACCACTGCTTTTATATAAGGTCTTTATCTTTTATATAACAATTTATTAGTTATGCAAAAATATTTAGTTAACTGAGTAAACTAACTTCACATTCATAAGTCATTCATAAAAGGTTATTTTTGTATAGAGCCATTAATTGAAAGTTAGAGAACATATGAACAGAAACACCTATTGAGACAGTAGTTTTAATGCCCCTTAAACATGCTATTACCTGAAAATGTGTTTGACTAGACAAAGTTTTTAGTAAATGTGTATGCCACAATCAGGCTTTTTGGCTAAGATTCGATATACAGCACTCCCTTTTTATGATACTGCAGCAAAATCCACCCAAAAAAAAAGAAAAAGATCAGTATTGAGCATATAAAAAAGAAATACAGTATATAAATTTGAGTGATTCAGTGGCATATAAAAATTGTTTGTTGTACACCTTCTTAATCTTCAGTCACTTCAAATGTCAAGGAAAGAAAGGGGGCAGGAAAAAGGGCATCAGAAATGGTAACTCTTAAAAACTCTTAAAAGCAATTTATGATTCTGCTATCAGTTGAGATCCCCTTCTCTAAAGACTGTCTGATGATACATGACCTTAGCTAGATACTTTTATTTTGTTCTGGTAAAACAAATACACAAATATTTCTCCTCTACAAAGTAAAATATGCTAGCAAGAGGTAGGCTGCAGATAATTATATGAAAATGGAATATATTGCATATTTAAAGAAACAGTAAATTACCTCCTCAAACAAAATGATAAAACACTGACTGCAGAATGATGCACATTTTATTATTTTTTACAGTTTGATAAGCGAGTTGGTGAATATTGAAAGAAATCCTGCAGAAGCTGTTGAACAATGGCTGTCCATGATTCAGAAAAAAATATCCTGGGATTTTGGAGAAAGTCTTTCAAATGAAAGGCATTTTTGGTGTAATAAAATCCGATACTTTGCTCCAATATTTTTGCTTGAATTAAAAACTAGGAAAATAAGCAAAAAGAATAATTTCTAACATACATCTCTATATCAGAAATTACCTACCATATCCAGACTTAGCACAAGCCACCAAAACACATCTATCTCAACTGGACAGAAATGAGATAAGGAATAGAAGAGAGAGACACCTAAATGGAAGATTTGTGTTCCTGCCATATATTAAATATATATACATATATATATGGGATAAATCCTCAACATGTCAATTCTATATGTTGATTTGAAGTTGTAGTTCTGGAATCAAATCTGCCTTCATGTGTACACATGAACTGAATCTACAACTGCTTCCTTTTGACTCAGCCCACAGCTGTTACATTGGGAGATCAAGAGATGGGCTAAATGCAAGCTGAAACTCCGAGCTAAATAATAGTAGAAATATAATAAACGAGGGGCCATTTCACACATACTAGCAGTGATATTCTTCCAGGATATTGACACCTACATGGACAGAGCCTTTACCAGCAGGGAGAGAGGGAGAGACAACTAGGGAGAGGCAGCTATTATTGGAGTAATAGTTAACTTATTAAAAAATATTACAATTGGAGATATATATATGTTCATGCCTCCACTTAACCTTTCAGGATGATAAAATGTAAAATCTTAGAAAACTGAGTGTTTGTACTAGAAATGTTCTTTTTCTCTCCCCGTGTTTCTGATTCTTGTTATTTCCATACAGAGAAAAAACAAACAAACAAAAAACTCACAAAAAGCCAGCTCCCTTTCCCTCCAAAAAGCAAACTGAGCATTTGTTCACACAGCTAGTGATATCCTGATAACCTTCAGCACAAAATGTAAGCCTAATCTGATTTAAAAGGTAATGTACAGGCTTGCTGGTATTGATGCAGATATAATCATTAGAATACTATTTAGTTTCTGCACTGTGATGCCTTCCGATGAAGTAAGTAGGTTTCCATTATTTTTTTAAGGGAAAATATAGTTTTTAAAAAATTATATTCACTGTTCAACGTTTTAGCTGCTTCTTTTGGTGGTAAAATGCCAAGGATTGTGAAATAAACAGAGCTACAAAAGCATATTAGCTGACAAGGAGTGCTTTACTGAGCAAGGCACATATGAGGAAAGCAAAACACAATTAGATAATGCAGTTTTAGCACCGGCTGCTCTGTGCTCTGCTGGGTGAAGCGCTAGGTCAAATTCATCGTTAATGCAACACCCTGATGATTTTATTATCAGTGATGCTACCCGGGAGAATATCTGGCTTGTCGTCAAACACAGAAGGGCATGCTCAGACGCAGCAGCGTGCAGATGAGCGCTGCAAGAAGCACCCCCGCACAAATCCAGTAATGCTATACAAACACATTCTTAAAATTTTATTTCAAGCTTTCATCAACAAAGGCTTTGAATTCACAGCAGCTTTTCTAAGATGTTCTTGCTCTTCTAAAATGCAGGTAATAGCAGGTAGATCAGAAGTAGCCTGTATTAGAAGGGCAAGACAGCTTTTTCTATGTCTCAGAAAATTGGTTCCAGCTGGGAAAACAGTCACAAGAGGGATGCTGACAGCGTAGGAAAACCTAGGTGAGCTGCCAGGACTATACTCCGCTTTCCAGTTCTTGATTTCTTGTGCATCTTTCCCCAGTCTTTTACAAATAAGCAAGGTGCTTTTCCCAGTTTAGTGGGAAATATCCACTTCTCCAATGATTCCTCCATCTACTAAACTTCCAGAAACTCAGCATAGCATGTTCAAACTTCCTATTTAGTGCAATGAGAGAAATCTGGCCCCGCTGGGATCTAAACTGAAAGTCTTCAACACAAAAGCAGGGTATTTGCTGTTTGAACTGAAAAAGATGTGTGGCTGTCTCAGGTGTTGTCCACGAAGGAAAAATATAGGTCACAGCTCTTCCTGTTTCAGCACCAGTAAGTTTAGCTTCTGGTGATGAGATTGGTAAGTGAATGATTCACCCTGAGTGTAAATGAACCCTGCCAGAAGTTGCATCTGTTGCAAGGAATTCATAATCTATAGGGTAAGTGTGCAAGTGTTAAGGATTCTGAAAAGCAAATACTGCCTTAATGCTAACAGGTGGCATAAATTATCTGGCTTAGAGTTGAGCATGAGGGTTTCACTGTTTCTCTCTTAAGTATCTTCTTAACAAAATGCTGATTAATAAAACTTACAGTAAACATAACACCAGTGCTTTGAAAATAGCAAACAGAACAGCTACTTTACCTGTCATTCCTGAAGTCAACAGTAAGTGAAATAGGGATCACTTCTCTCTCCACCACTTTCCCACAGGTTCAGTCAGAAACAATATGGATGTAGAAGTTTCTTAAGTGACCTGCTTTGCAAACACGCCTTTATTAGACACTTATGGGGAACACTCTCCTAAACACAAGATTAGTTCAAGATACCAAACATGAGCTGTTAAAGTATAAAGTGGTTTATTTCATCAACTTTTTGTTCTGATCCCTGTTTAGCTATGACTAACTGTTGAAGCACAGGACACTTCATGTAGCAGTAATTGTGCCTTTGACATTTATCAAATATTTCCTATTATTGACAACTTTGTTTACAACACATTTTAAAAAAAAATAAAAAAGTTGAAACATTGTTTAGTTGTGTGATTTGACCTAAAAAATGTGCAATAACCTGGTTCCTGGTTGAGCACATGCTAATGGGAAAGGAATAAATGGTTTACTTACTTATAAAATATGTGGAGAGTTCAATGTTGTTCCCTGATTCTGAGATTTGGAGAACATTGAAATAACTATAACAATCAATAGCTGAGAAGAGTAAGAACAAGAAACAAGCAAAAAAGAGAAATTAACCCAAATTAAATTAATTCAAAGTGTAAATTAGCTGGTAATTCAAAGAAAAATAAGTCAATTAACCAAGTTTTTGGAGAGAAAAGTTCATGTAAGAGTACTTTAAAAGCAAATTTGAATTTGTAACTGAATTTGCATTGCATCTGGAGAGAACAACCATAAAAATGTTCAGGAAATATCTATTTTATGATCAGTCATGGCAAGCCAGCAATGTTAAAATTTGGGGAAGTTTATTCTTTTTCATATCATTTTTGAACACCCATTAAGATGGTAATGTGTTTATATGCTATAATGAAGCTTTTGAGAGATGAATGGCAGGTGTTAATCACCATGCACCGAGCAGGCTGGAGAGATGGCCTGCGCCTAGAATGCCTTTGAGCTGATGGCGAGAATGTCCCTATCAGTAGCTTTCAGACAGGTAAAAATAGGAAACAAAATACAAGGCAAAAAAAAAAGGCAGTAAGTGCTCAACTCTGTTTCTACGTAATACGGCATTGTTAAGAATTGTCAGTAGGAGATACTGTTGCTTGGGAAGATAATGCTGTGAAGTTTACACAAAGGAGGGGAAAAAAAAATAAACATAGGATTTATTTTTGGTATTTTTTATAAATAAGGTAGTAACATACTGTTGAAACTGGCATAGTTTCTATCCTTAAATACAAGATTACTTCAAATGATCTTTTGAGACAGACATGAATTTCATTTTGGTTTAACGTTCCTGATTTTCACAGTACAGCTTGTTTTGAGTTTATACCTTGAATATGCTTTTGTTTTAAAGGACATATAAGTGCTCCTATGCACTTCATGTTTGTTCATATACACATGATTCATTACATTTTAAATCCATTATATCCCATATAACACATTTTGCATAATTCTCCAAAGATTATTCTTTAGAAACTGTGTCTTGACTATTCTTCCTTTTTTTTTCCTATGGTGTCCTCAACTATGACAAAAACACACTGGTAGACAACAAAATTACACCCGCACTATTACACTATTACCTGCACAATTACACATGACACAAAGGAAAAGCAAGTGCCAGAAAAGAATGAATACTGTAAAGATTAATGTGTAGTTTTGTGTTGGATGTTTTTTTCATGTTTAGTAGATGGGTACACAGATCCTCATAGACATCTGCTCTGCTGAAGGGAATCTTCAACGAGGATTTCTCCTTATGAATTTCTCTGTCCTTTACCAGTCTTTTTTTTTTTTTTTTTTACTGATTCTTTCATGCTCATAAGATTTTAATTGCAATTTGTTTCCCTTAATTCAACTGTTAAAGTTGCACTTATTTTATGACAGCACTCATAATAACTTCTGCAAAAAGCACAGTCTGATGTCAGCTATTCACCACCCAAAAAACCGATGACTCAACTACAAGCCACAGGGGACATAGGGCTAGATGAAAGCTGAGGAGACCACATGAGATACTGAACTGATGAGATACTAAACTGTTTTCTGTTTATTACCAATTCATCTTTAATTGTTTTCCTCTCAAATCAATGCTCTCTAGTGGTTACATCTCCAGTATTCTTCAGTTTTTTGGCATTTGTCTAATCATCCTAAAGATATATTAATGTCTATGAAATGGGTATTGCAAGCATGCTCAGCTAACCCAATCAATTTATTTTAACCCTAAGAAACATGTTGCACATGCTTTTAATTTTATGTGAACCGTAATTGTGTGCATTTAACTGCTTTTAAGATACATTGAAAGAGAATTTCCTTTCTCTTTGTTCATATGAGTGGCTCAGCAGAAGAATTAAAAAATATATGTTCATTTTGAAAACCATACAACCTTAACTCCAAGTCAGTAACATAGGTATACTGAGATACTAAGCCAGTTAAATAAATTTAAAAAATCAGCTTTATTACCTGTAGTTATATGTCAAGCAAATTTAAAGTTGAATCTATTATAAATTACCCATCAAAATTATTCAGCAAGAAGAAAGGCTGCCCTGTTTTATTCCATTCAAGGGTATAACCTATAAGCTATGGATATTCTGCATAGATGTCTGTAAGGCTCCATCTACTTCATGATTGCCATTATAATTCCTCAGGCACAGTTTTCCTGCACTTCCTGGCCAAACAGCTTGTTTGATTGCAAGCCCCTCCAGGCCTGTCAAACAACAGTGTATTATTCAGTGACTCAGGAGTGTGCTTCTTGATAGACTTGCGATGATCTTCAGTGTCAAAGGGAGCATGAAACAGAGAGCTCTACAGCATATTTCCAAAGATTACAATAAAAACAGGAAAAAAACTAAGGATATCTTACTGGCTGGTTGTGTCACATAAACTCTGTTTCTGTCTAAAGGGTCGTGCAGCCAAGCTGATGTGTGTGACTGGAGCATATTGTCTGTACGCAGAGCTATAAATATCTGATGAACATTTGTTTACTCCCTCCATCTAATATATTGACTTCTCTCCCTAACTAATCAGGAGATGTCTTCTATTTCTTACAGTTAAGAATAACAAAAGATAATATATCTGTAACAAACAAAAATAGGAGGGGGAGGAAGACATCAGAATCATCATGGTTCATCTTTGGTACTTTGAGACAACTCTGAGAAGTTTCAATACTAGTTTTCCCTAGCAATGATAATAATATGAGCGAGGATTCTTCAAATTCAGAGGTGTACCAGGGCATTAGTATTTGTACTCAGCCCTACAGCTGTTTATTCCTGATGAATGAGCTGTTTCTATTCCCTTATGGAGTGTAGCCATTGCGGATGTATACTCTGCATGTGCAAAGCACTGCGAATAGTAACATTGCACCCACATCCACAGATTGGAGATACCCAGAAAGAGACTACAAATGCTGCAGAGCATGCAGAAACACAGTAAAGTCCCATTTTAACCACATCACCTGTACCTCACGTGTTGGAAGAATATGACTCCCCAAACTTTTCATCTGACAATGTATCTTTCAGTAATTTATTTTATTTTTTCCTTGCACAAAGGCAAAGCCTGTGTCATGGATTATACTTTTGTTTTTTGGTGTGTTTCTTTTTTCTGTATTTTTACATCATTATGAAGGGAGTATATGCAGAAATATTTTTAAAGCAGCAGAATCATAACTGAAAAAAACATTTTACAATGCAGAATTTCATTGCAGATAAAATATTATGCAACATAAGGTGCAGCTCATGCATGACAGCATAAATTTGTAGAAAGAAAATCAGATTTGTATTTTATCCATATTCGCAGGATATTCCAGCTACTTGGTGAAGGAAATGAAACATGAGTCAAAAAGCTGTTCAAAAGTTACGGTTTTCAGAACAACTTGAGACAATCCTCTGTCCCATTGCCACCACCTAAATAGTTATTAGTTCATATGTTTTTGTTCTACAGTCAAACAAAAGCAAGATTAAAACCTTATTCTCCTGATATTGGTTTAAAATTCAATTTAAACGTTCTTAATTTCACTGTCCAATTATATTTTTTCCTGTGGTTTTATGTTTAAACTTACATTCTTCACTGAGAACTGTTTAGACAAAACTATCTATTCAGAACTTTGTCCATTTAGTGGACTTTTATAGCGCTCAAGGAGATCCTTCTTGGCAAGCTTATCTAAAACAAGGATTAAAGATCTTAACATTTATCAATAGCTCGCCTCTGGTACAGACCGTGCTGAGAAGAACAAGTATTTTGCTCACTTCTGTTAGCTCACTTATCTTCTTTCCCCCAGTGTCACAGTCTCACAGTCAGCTCACACTGATCCCAGATCTCTCAAGAAAGGAGGGATAATTTGCCTTCTCAACCTTGCCTTGCTTCAGCTCTGGTAACCATGAGGCCATGGGGTAGATTGGATCGGTTTGCTGATCCAAATGATATTCAACTGTGATAAATATGCCTATTTTACAAGTATATGGATGTGTATACATACATGTATATAGTTTTTAATGGGCTCAACTTGTTAAATGCTTCGTTTGTCAGACAAGTCAACAAGAGATAACAGATGACCAGATTAAGACCAAATCGCATCTTCTTGAAAGACAAGATAGAAATTTCATAACACATACAATAAATGGTAAATGTTTCTAGGATTGTATTATTTTTCTTTCATTCTCAGGAAAAAAGAAAACAGTTATAACCCATAAAGTAAAACTGCTTTTAAGAAAAATATAATGCATAAGTAGAGAACACAGGAAAACAAAATCAGGAAACAATTGAACATATTGATTTCACAGTATTTTTTTCTTGAAGAACTGGATAAAACTAACAAAGAAAATACAGTAACTAACAAATTCTTAGCCTGCTATTCCATTTCCTTCTTAGACATTATTTTCATTTTCTCCTAGCATAAATTAGCTTGCACCACTAAACACATATTTATTTTCACCAGAAATATTTTGTAGCAAAAAAAAAAAACTACTTTAAAGCTATCAGTAATTGAAGTTTTGTGGTGTACAGCAGTATCCCAACAGTTCTCATCACTTTCGATATGATCACATTTGATGGGCACTTCAGTGACTAACTCAGTGATGTTTTTCCCCCCTACAAAAAGTACCAAACATTTGAGATATTACAAAAACCTTAACTAGATGCCTCTTTTTGGTGTTTAGCCTGTCAGTACTGAGATGTGAGAGAAACACTCTCCTGCTCTTCTGAAAACTAGATCCAACTGCTTGCACCCTTTTCATATCTATAACAGAGAAAAGCCTCAAATATTTTGTCATTTAGGACACAATAGCCTGTTTACATTTTATTTCTATCTTCATTATTTTATAAACTGCTAAGGATTTTTATAATTATAACCCTATTGTATAGCCTCCAGAATTCTAAAGACTGCCTCAGCTCTGATGTCTTTCAAATGCTAAAAACAAAATGCAATTTAAATGTGACATCTGGTAGAATTATTGAATCAAGCAACAGCTGAGGAAACATAAAAGGATTCTTATTTTAAAAAGAAAGTAAGCTGACATTTCAGAAATACTTATTCGTTATTCCAGCTACTGGAGTACACTCAGGAAGAGTACAATAACCAGAAAGAATTTGAAGGACCTACAAAACAAAGATCTACTAAATTACAAAGACAGCAGATGTTTCAGCGTTTATTTCTCTTTAAGCCTTTTGCTTTCATAAATTTCCAGGTCAAACATTCGCTCTCTTCTTCAGCTGCATATTCCATTCCACAGCACACATGAACCTTTCCTAGTTTTCATCAAAAATGGTATCTCAGTCCAATCACAGATGACATATAATTAGTGATCCAAGATAATATAGTTTTAGCTTGATTTTTACCCCAGTTTTGTAAGCAGCTTCTTGAATTCTGAGTGTCTGAGTTGCTTGATGACGGAAGGCTTTATTTACAAAATCATTATTTCTATTGGGTGCACGTCTTTGAACCTGCATGACTAAATGGTACAAGCACCATAAAGCCTTTTACACAGAGATTATAGTGCACATCTTTTCATAACCAACATGCTGCTTGTGATTCTTGCCATTCTGGTTTACAGTTACAGTCTTGATTTTGCTACTAGTGATGTGAGTTCTACCTTATTTACCTTCCTTTGAAAGTTCTTTTTTGCTAATTCAACTTGGCCATTTTGGCCAGTAAAGACCAAGGCTCAAGGTTTGGCTAGATTGGGAAGATAAACACTATATTGAAAAAAATACGGCACTTAAGTGATGCATCCCTTGAGACTGCACTCATCATGGCCTGAGAATTCTTTTTCTAACCTATTTCTTACCACTAATAATGAACTGGCTATTTAAGATATACAACATTTGAGATAAAACAACAACAAAAAAGTCACAGTTTATATAGATCTACTGGGGCCTCAAAGTCACAAAGCTAACAGGAATAGAACATATAATTTTAAATTGTGAGGGAGAATAAAAATAATGACTAGAAAGCTGTCAGAAACATGGTAGATGATTAAAAAAAAAAAGCATAATCCTGAAAAACACAGGAAATAAATAGAACTAAGTCTTATTCCAGAAATGATCCCTAATGCCAATTTCTCATAGTTTGAAAGATGATATTTCCACAAATCTTGTGAAATGCTCAGGCTGATTAATGTGCTTTCTACATAACCTGTGGCAGGTATCTTGAGAGCTTCAGGAAAGTTTAAGTTTATGTAATACTAAGTGTCAAACATTAAAATGTCATAGCATTCAGGTTACAGCTAACAGCACCTGAACCTGATTTTAAAATGGTACATCAGCAGCTGGTTATGGCATGCAGGACTTGCAAAAGCTCTTGTCCATAAAGGGGATTTACCTGACAGAGTTAACATGTGTAGAGATGGAGCCTGGTCTCCACAGGTGAAGCTAGGTGTACAAAACAGATGCTACATTTATATTGCTGTAACTGTGATTATAAATTAAAGATGTATAGATATAGTGCTTTTTTTTTTTTTAATAAAGCTTCACTTTTTTTTTAGATATATTTTGATAGAGTGTAACATGGCAATGGTAAGAGAATTAGGATCTGACTGTCCTGTGGTTAAGTTTATTATAAAGCTTTCCTTGTTTTTCTTAGCCATGGGGCCATCATATCCAGCATTTCCCACCCTTTGTCAAACATCATAATCTCTGTCCTTGTACATTTGGATAAAGGAGAAAGCCTCACATCTTTGAAAAAGGTTTTGTGGAGAAAAAAAAAAGTAAATAACTCCATTTAGTAAGAGATTGAATCATGATCCACCAGACAAAACATTTTATCTACTAGTAGATCATCATTTTTCTCTCCATTTATGTACAGTGCAAATCACAATGGAATCTAGTTTCTCCTAGACATAAGTAGACTAGAATTGTCTTTTAGATTTTCCTTATCATTATCAAGAATATTTCTTAATTCTTTGCACACAGCTTTATAATAGTAAAGAAATTCTAAGGAAACTAATTTAGATTAAAAGTTCAGTTTTGCAAGAATTTTCTTAAGTCAAAATTACAACTTTATTCTAACTTTGAAAACAAATTTATTAAACTTTATGAAGGAAAACTTGAAAAAATCTTTGCTAATAAAAAAATTGTTTTTTTTTTACATGCTAATAATATGGCTTGTGATGCAATTTACAAAACACTCCATTTCAAATGGAAAATTACTGCATTTAAAACTGAGTTATAGAATTGATATTGATATATCAGCAAAGTCAATGTACTTTTGTGAAGTATCTTATAGCTGTATCAGCTCACTGCTCAGGGAAAATTCTTCTATCGAAGATTTTTTTTCCAGAGAATTTAAAGATGGCTAATATATTAATCCCACTAGATAAGGTTTAGATATACTATATTTTGACACGTTCCTAATACTTTTTTTTACTTTGAATCTCATTTTATTTTAACTTTAAATAAAAATAAAAAGAAAATAAATATACAACTGCAAGAAAACAGTAAAATATAATAGACTATACAGAGACTTTGCATGATTTGTAAAAAATTTTACTGCATCTGGGTTTAGAGTTGATGATGTAAGTGGATGTATATTTTGGAATGCAAAATTATTAACAGCAATATATTTTTTCTTGAGGTCTTTAAATTATACTTTAAGAATAATCTCTTCAGAGGAAAATAACCTAAACTTTTCAAACTATTCAATCTTCTGAAAGGTCTCTGGGGCCTTTTATCCTCACTGTGTTTGTACTGGACTTGAAGAGCAAACAATGGTATTAGTGGCAAATGATTGCTGGTTTTATGAAAACCAGCAATCATTCAGATCAGATCAGATGACTGCAAATGAATCCAAGCAAAATGACTTTGGGGAGTATCCTTTCTTTTAGATCAAAATGATTGGCATCTTTCTGCTATAAAAATCAAGCCTATGTAACAAAGAACTTGTGGCTGCAAGAGTCTCAAGTAAAAGTCCAACCTCACAGACTTGAGGGTAAAGCAGTATTTGAATATAGAAAAAGGAAGAAAAAACAAACATACATAACTATTGAAATTGTTGCTAAAAAAAAAAAAGAAAAAAAAACTATATATAACCAAATGTTTAAACTGTTGCTATATAATAAAGGACAGGAGAACAAAGCACTTGTGTCATGCAAATGTAATAAATCTTGGACATAAATGTTAGGTTTATATAAGTATTAAACAAACAAACAAAAAATCCACACAGAATGATGCCTCCTGAGTATTTTTTTCACCTGGACAGTGTTTATTTATTGTCATTATTTTTTTCCCCCTTATATTTTTGTCATGTTTCTCATATACTAAGGGTGTCTTACTCTTTATATAGTGACAAATAACAAAAGCATAAAATTAATTATGTTGCATTTTGAAAAAAAAAGAAAAAAATACAGTTATCTGGTACAATGACATTGATTTCTTAGAAATTTGTTTTCAGAAGCCATAATAAAAAAATTAGGCCTTCTATAAACTTAAAATATCTACAGTGTTTTGCTCTGGCATGATGAAATATGTTTCTGTTCTTTTCTTTACTGCCGTTTTTAAAGGTGGATCCATGTGTCAATATCACATATTCCATACGTCAGTCATGGAATTGAAGGTCTTCCTGTGTTGCAAGAGATGAAATCAACAACTCTTCTGGCAAGTGCTCTGGCAGTATGAGCTCAGACAATGGTTATGGTCTCTTTGGTCCTTATTACTTAAAAATCCAGTAACAGCAGGTATTATTTTCCCCAAAGTACATTTTCAGATGTGGACAAATTCTCCAGTTTCAAAAGACTGCATACAGGGACTCTTGAGTCAGTCTGTCAGATACCAAGAAATTCACCTTTCATTTAACCTTTTATTTTCTCCAAAAGAATAAATATCCATTTCACTCCTCACTGGTTTCATACCCTCTGTATAGCTCCTTAAAGTCAAAAAAGTTAAATTCTCTTGAGTAAACAAACCATCTTTCTCTCTTCAAATATGCCTTATAGGTTAAAAACATTTATTTAAGACACTAAAGTATCAGTTAGCCTTGAAAAGGAAAGGTCCTAGAATCAGCTTTGTGCAGAGGCTGTTATGTTAGGTTTGTTTTTTTGTTTGGTTAGTTGGGTTATTTTAAGCTCAATTGAGATTTTTTGTCCACTCCTGTTACTGAGATGGTATACAAAAATGATGGCAGAAAGTAGTATCTTCAGTGGACATCCACTCTGAGAATTTATGTAAGACAAAAATCCCAGCTAGTTCATTTCCATTAAATATCTATCTAGCACTCATAAATGTGAAAAAGTTTATTCAAGTGCATTTCTTACTCTATTTTATAATAATTTTGTCACTAGGTATAGAATCTGCTAATAATTAATCCTATCCTCATCTATGCAGGAGGAAGTTTTCATTTTTATAGTTCTTCATTTTAATAAAAGATCATTGCATATTGCATGGAGCATCTAACTGGATATTCAGTTAGGTAGTATGGATAATAGATACAATGTAATGTTGTGCATAATTTTCATGATGGAATGATGCCACACAAACATCTTACACCCTTTTAGTTACTTTAACAAAATTTCAAGTAAGCCAAGCCTTACTGAGCCTAAGTTATTGAAAAAAAAACAAAACTGCTCCTTTGCGGTGTCAAGTCATTCAGTTCACTAGTTTCAGGGCAGAGATGCATTCTGATTTCCCATTTCTGACAGTATTAAAAAAAATACACAAAAGTGTATGAGGATATTCCAGAAGTAGTCTACTAAGTTTACTTCATGGCTAACAGCCATGAAGACTACATCCTCTGGAGGTCAAATCTTCTAAATCATGATGGAAAATAGTTTAATGCTTGAGACAGTTCAGTACTTTAAAATGACAGAAATTTTTAATAAAAAACATTTTAATGTCTTTTTTACTAATATTGTAGAAGCTATTCAAATATAGCTCTGTTGGGGAAGTTAGTTCGTTATCTAAAAAGTGGGGTACGCTTCTATGACTGCAAAAATATTTACAGTACTTTTATCATTTCAGCTCCATTAATTATGCATAACTGCGAAAAATGAGTGAGCATAAACGTAATGTTAGGAAAAGCTAATGTCTATATGTAATGTGCACTTCTAAAAAGGATCAGAGTGACTGTGAATGTCTCTGATGCTATCTATCTGAAGTTCTGTATCAATTAACTCTATTAGATATCTGCCCACATCTGGGGAAAAACATAACTAGCCAGCCTTACAATAATCTGCCAAAGTTTATGTCACAGTGGTCTATTTTTCTTCTGTCATAGAATGAACTTCAAGTATAAATACAAAAAATACAGCTACTTATTTTTATCATCATCTGCCAGGACAAATGGGAAGTGATAGACCTACTCAATGTTCATAAATAATGGCTTTTGTCTATAGGCATTTTCAATTTCTGAGTAAGATGAATATAGCATTAGGTTATGAGTATGAGGTAATGTCTGAAACATATTCAGATTTTCAGCAACCAACTTATTTTAATTTAAAGGTTTTATTTGCCTGAAGCAATTAATGCATATTGACTGAAAAAGCAAGTAGACTCTCCTACTAATATACCGGAACTGGGATCAGTAATGTATTATTTTTTTCTCTTTAGGTCACATACTCTCACTTGTTCTCACTTTAAAAAAGAACAGATTTGCATTAGAAGACATCTAATCACCAAATTTAAAGACTATCTGTACAAAACTCATTCTTAAAAGTGTGATCCAAGCCTAAATTTAGAAATAATATTTTAATATAATGTGGACTGTTCGACCTAAATCATTTATCCAAAGATGTATATTGTATAAAGAAATTGTTGAGAGAAAATGGCATTTTCTGCTGTTCATTTCTGCTATTCATTTTCTGCTATTTCTGCTAATACATAGTTAGAAACCTATATAAAGACTGGAATTTAGGAGACAATTTTGGTCATTCAATGTCAGAGTGAGAAACTGCACCATTAAGCTGTGAATCCATCAACTGTCATCATCATTACATTTGAAATTATAGTTAAGAGGGAGATAGGATGGCTACTGATAGTGGAAATTATTATTATTTCTTTTAATAAATGATAGTCGGCATTTGCAAACAGAAATATCACCATCAGGTTATCATGCAGATTGGCCAATTGTCAAGCAATAGGAAAGGGCAGGGCTGATATACATTAATGTGATTGATCGACAGTGTCATGCACAGTGTCACCATTAGGAAGGATGGCTCACTGAGAATCAAGCTTGTCCATAATTAAGTGAGATAATTTTTCTTTGTAACAGCAAACAGTATTTATGGTAAAATGGCCTAAAGATTCTCACTTTTAAATGCTTGAATGCTAATTATTCAGCAGCTTTGATTATAGTAAGTGACCTCACTATTGTTGCAGTTTGAAGGAGGAGGGGTGGCAGGGACGGAGATGTCAAACATTGTGGTAGCTCTAGGCCTGACTCCAGCAGTACTGGATTCACAATAGGTAGGTCTGATTCACTGTAGGCCTGTTCACCTTCCAAAGAGCGAATGGAGTTAATGAACAGTATGATTTATTCAAATGTAACATTTACAAAGCAGGTTTCAGATGTCACTCCAGGAAATTCTCCACTGCAGTGTGAGATTTTTAGCTAGCTCTGATGGACAAATGCGTAATGATCACTCACCCCTTAAGACAGGAGAGGGCTCTCAGTCCTGAGGAGTCTCTTCAGGCGGCGTCCCGACCCAAGGGGAGGAAAGGAGGATCAGTCCGTTAACTGATCCCTGGAGTTACAATGAAGTATTTCCCTCATTCCTTCCCTCTGTAACACACCTTTTAGGGGGAGTTTGAGCGACTAGAGTCATACTTAATTTTGTTATTGTTTGGTGAAAAAGATTCTCACTTTCATGTAAAGGTACAGTCAATTGAAAATCTAGAGCGCATGCTCAGTGAGGAATGGTTGTACCTTGCAGGTGAGTAACTTTGGGGATGGAGCTGTGTGTTGGCATTATAATGAGTTTATAATGAGCAAAGTTCAAGCAAAGTTCCTCCAAAA
>JAUBNY010001100.1:905024-915679 GCA_032275445.1 Crypturellus soui | reverse complement strand
CACATTCAAAGAAAATAAAGCAAGGTCAAGTGCTAACCCTCAAATAATGAAAAGAAACATACAGCTGAAGATGAAAGCACAAACCTTAGACTAATATATTAGTTTCTCCTCAAAGGATGTTTTATGGGTTTAAAAATTGTTGTGTAGCAATGTCTTGTTACTTGTAAATCCTAGCCTCAGAGACAAGGCATGTCAAAGGAAAGGAATTTCCAGTATAAGGACAATAAGTAGATGTCAACCTTTGCCTAGTTTTTCAAATGTATTTCTGAAAGAAGCTAATAAATTCTTTGAAGTTTAAACTGATTTCTTTGAAATTTAAGCTTTCAAACTTAAAACTCTTACTTAGTTTTGCAAACTTCACTATTGCATAATTTCAAACACACATATCTGTTTCAGCTGCTTTACACAGGAACACTGAGCAAACTAAAATGTTATGTAAAAGTACATGATGGAAAACTATTTTTCTAATTACACAAGCACAAATGTGTAGGCCTGTTCCATGTTTCCAGAATGCAACATTTTGACTGTCTTTCTGTGTGTGTGTGCATATGTGTGCACTCTAGATCCTTTGGAGCTGCTCTTTTAGGCTAATGTGTCCTGGCCGTTATGGTCATTTTATGTCCCATCACGTATTTTCATCTTTATGCTCACTACTTCTTGTACTCAAATAAAACATTCCTAATTGCTTTGTGTCCCTTATTTTTATCTCTCTGCATGATTTTCTAATAGCAAAGGGAATATTTTGCCACTAAAGCATTTGTGCATTACTGCTATGTTGTTGTGCACTATTTAACAGCTATCGAATAACTACTGATGCAGAGGTGACTGCAGTTTATTGTGCTCAGTGAATACATTTTCTTGTATGCATCTATCAAAAGAATAGCTATGAGACAAACTGCCTATATCATGTACATCTTCTCACCGCTGCTAGCACTGCAAACCAATCCATCTCCTGTAGAGCTACATTTAACTTTTGTCAACTTCTAAAAAGCATCAAACAGTTATTTTGGGTAGGTATTCCCGGACACATAAGCTTTCCTTCTGCACTCTGATATGCAAGACAAATAATGAATAATGAGTATTCAAACAATTTTTCAGGCTAACGTCTGAAATTGCTTTGAAACAAAAGAAGGCACTCAAAAGAACAATAATAAATCAAACCTAAAAAAAAAAAAAAAAAAAACAGTTAAATCCAAAATTATTTGTGTACTTTCTTTCTGGGTAAGACACATCATCCTTCACTGAATTTTATCTGAAAGAAGCATGTTGTATGTTAAGAAAAATTCTAAACAAATACACTTTGGGCTTATATTAAAAACAACAACAACAATAAAACCCCACTAACTTTGGGAGTAGGAGCAATCTCTCCTTCATCCAATAATTTGCTAGTCTCTTTCATTGAAGAATTGCACAGCAATTACTGTTCTTAAAAACAATTATGAGATACTCATCCAATATCAAAAAAAAAAAAAAACCTTAAATTCATACATTTTCTTATGTCAAAGTTAAAACAAGTATATTCAAGTGAGCACTTATCTACCTAGTTTGAAGGAAATGGATTAGTGAAGAATGAAAGTGAAGATAAATAAAGGATAAATACTTATTCAATTTAATTTGTTCCAAGGCTGTCCCCTCTGTATGCATAATGCTAAAGTATTTTTGTGGAGCAAAATAAATGCCCTCATGAGAGCTTCAAAGACAGCTTAATAGCTCAACAGAGCCCTTTCTGTTTAGAAAAATTCTTTTCATGTAAAATATACAAATAGTCACCAAAATAGCTAGAATTGTTCCTCAGATAACTAGAATCATTCTGAAGATTCAGTTTCAGACTTCCCTAGCAGAAGATGGAATTCTATTTAAATCTCCTGTTTCCTAAGTGAATACTCTAACCTCTTCCCAGAATTGGCAGATAAAATGAAGTATATCAACATTATTTTCAATGATTTTTTAAGTATACTCTTATTTTAAAGAGTATAGTTAATTAAAATATATTTAAAGAGTACGTTTAAGTAAAATATATAAAATATATAAAATATATATATTGGGTAAGTATACTCAATATTTTTGTATATCATAATTTAAACGTTGGATTTCAAGGTCCTACCACTGAAAAGCCACTAGGAATAAAGTTTATAGAAACTCATAAACACTCTTTTGGGTCTCTAAGTCTTTAAGTCATACTAAAGACAAGATTGAGTCCTAAGATGTTACTTTGACTGGTAAAACTATGTGTTATTTTCACAGAATCACAGAACGGTTGAGGTTGGAAGGGATCTCTAGAGATCATCTAGTTCAACTCCCCCTGCTCCTGCACATGGCACAGGGTAGCATCCAGGTGAGTTTTGAAGATCTCCCGAGAAGGAGACTCCACAACCTCTCTGGGCAGCCTCTTCCAGGGCTCTGTCACCCTCACAGTAAGGTACGGCATTTTAGGTGCAGCAGAGTAGTTTGCAAATGAAGAAGTAACAGTATTTTTCCAGACTTCACATTTGTTAAAAAAAATCCAGTTTTCGAATAAATGGACTAAAAAAAAAAGACATAACTCATCTCCTGTGCAATAATTCTTTGTCCTGTACAATAATTCTTTTGATGTTGTTGTTTTCTCTTAATGTGTCCTAAATCATTTGTTTTCTTGCTTTGCAAAATCTGTCCTTTGTGGAATACATGATGATATAGCTTACTAGATTGACTAGTAGTTGCCCGGTGTAAGTCAATAAGCCATTGCACTGCACATCTCTGAAGAAGGAAGAAAATTCTTCATGAGTTTCATTAAAAATGAAGGAGGATTATTGAATTAGTTACGCAAATGAGAAATATAATCAGCACAGTGTTTGATTTAATTTCATATTAAATTGTGCTTACTCCAGACTGTCCTCAAATCTCACTTTTGATGTGTTGCATAATTTTGCACTGAAAATACTCATTACTCTGTGACAGTTATTAAAGGAGAATTTATCATTCCAAATAGTTTCTATGGATTCTGAGACATACAGTGTGAAAAAAATTAGGAAGCAGCGTAAAACTGGTGAAACACAAGCGCAAGTGGTATGTCATAGTAATGCACTATATAAGCAAAAAGGACAGCAATTCCAGCCCCAATGACTGTAAAGAAGTTTCCATATTTCAACATTGGTAGTTCTGCCTTTGAACCTGTGCCAAGGGCTGAACGTTACACTAATGGTGTTCACTGATGTTAAGGTAACCAGGACAAGTCCTGTCTGCCTCTGTCTCTGTTACAGGCATTAACTCTTTGGAAAACAATCAGTCTCGCACTCTGGGGACCTAAGAATAGCCAAGGGACACATATTCTGTACATAAAGCATCACCTCTCTAGTCAATGTTTCTATATCCTGAGAAGAGTACTAATTACATCTGAAAGGCACTTGGAAAAATTGGAGAGTGCTGTAAATGGGCTCTAAACTAAGAGTCCATAAAAGTATTTCTAACATAGTACATAATGTGGTATTTGTACTTAGTTTAGATTTCCCTTCGCAAAATATTTTCTGTGATCTAAGAAAGAGAAGATTGCTGAGTGAATCATAATATGCAATCTTCTGTTTTCTTACTGCATAAGATTTTTCTACAAGCAATAATCCTATGAACATTTAAAAAAGATTCTGTAGCTCCTTTTTGTGATTGTTGTTTTGTAATTTAGGTATTGTATTTAAGAAACACATGCATATTTAAGAAACAAAAAATATTTTCTATTGGCAGATGTAAAGTCATGCCAAAAAAAATGTAATGAACTCTTAAAGTCTCTTACTTTAACAAAATTGAAGCCTATGTACTATTATGTTTTCTAAGCTCCCAGTTTTTTCATGAATCAATTATGGGAGTATACCTTAGTATTTCAGGAATTTGCCAAGTTTATAAAAAAGGAAATACAAAATAAAACCAAAAATATATACATGAAGAAACTACAATATTATGATGAATCTAGACACACAGTTTTGTTTCAAAGGAACTGCAACAAACTTTGCACGTAAAACTGAAGTGCATCATATTGTATTTTGTGGTATGTAAAGTAATAGTTCTCTGGAGCTCTGTATAACACTGATCAGTGCAAAGCAATCAATGTAAAGTCTCTTGTAACCAGTAAAAAAATCTCAGTTCAAGAATTCCTAGGATGAAAGGGAATATTTCAGTTAAAAATAGAGCTCTCTTTTGTGGTCATGATTCTAATAAGAATTATCTCCCAAGAGACAAGCATAGTGTTTATGAGCGTTGGATACTACATCATTTTCTGCTCCCAGTAAAAGTTTGTTATATAAATAAATAAGAAGCAGAGGCATCTGTAGGGAGCAAATCAAACCTTGACGTTTCCTTGACCACGGGAAGCAGCAAAGTACAGATTAGGACCCTCTTTCATACAGATAACTGAATGTGTGCTAATATCCAATGAGAAAAGCACTAAAGGAGTCAACGGAAACATTTACTGCATAAAAATTTAAATAAACCACACCCTTCTATACATAAAAGGATTTTCCCTTACGGGTATCAAACATCTCATCTTTATAAACACACTATTAAAGAACAAAACACATTTGCACTTTATTCTTGACCACACTTAAATGAACGTCTGATTTTTCTTATATGAGTAATCTCTTTAATTTTAATGGTACTATATATAGCATATGTGCATAAATCCAGTTTCTGCCCCTAGGTATATCCATTATTATCTTGTATAGCTAATTCAGGAGCAGTTAAACACAAAATCAGTATACTCAAGGAACCTACATCCCAAATGAAATCAAAAGAGGCTGTGTATCATGTATACAATTATGAATTTCTATGGAATTCACATATTGATCATGAAAATGAAAATTCAGGACACTGAAGACTCCAGGATCAGTAAATAAAATACCCTTCTTTATTCCATGTTTTCTTTCCCTTACTTTGTCTAATATGATTTATCAACATACTTTAACCTTCTCGCCTGCTGATATGCTCCCTCTGGAGTATCTTTTTTGACCTTTTGTTTGCTAATTCTATCTAGACTTCTTTTCTCAATTTGCTCAAAGTGTATGTCCTTTATACACTGTTTTTCCTAGTGTGCTCTATTACCTCTGAATGTGTTTACGCTCAGAGGACAAACACCTTTTGAAATTTCCATGAAAATATAGAAATAAATAAGAATTAGCATCACGATTAACATCTTTTTGTTCTTTTTTTAATAAATGTAAGAAAAAAAATCTTAGTTTCTTACATACATACACTTCCTAGTACCATGAAGCTCCTCAACCCACTGATTTAAACTAATGAATTTGGTTACTATCAGGGTAGAATTACTGAAAAGTTAAAGGATAATAAGTATGATATGACTGAACATATCTACATACTAACCAACAATTCGACCTACTAAATACAAGGACTAAATTGATAATATAATTTTCTATACCTAGGTGTATACACATATATCCTACAGATGTATATATATGTATACAAAGAGAGACAGAGAAAGAGAGAGAGGATCAATTGAAATTATTCTACTATATTTTATCATTCAATAACACATATATGTTTTGCGTACTAGTATCCAGTAAATGTTTTAAGATATTTTAAAAATAAAGTAGTATTACTTTTCATTTTCTTTCCCTTTTTGAAGAGAGATAATTCAGTAACAAGTCACTCTATTAAAGAAAGGATATATAAAGTGAAAGGTACAAAAGCTCTAAAATAAACTAAAACAGCTTTTATATTCATTAAAATAATCCTAGGATATGAAACCTATTTATAATCCACTATACTCTTTATCTCTAAAGCTGGTATATCCAGCCTGACAGAAATTCAATGAGAGACAGAGGTCACCATTTTGTGCCATTTTTACTGCAGTTTGCCCTGTAACTTGAAAACAGCTCACAGTAAGAGACTTTATGACTATTCAGTGTTTCCAAGATAGATATTAATTTATACACAGTTAAATGTAATCTAAATTAACATAAACTAAACTAACCTACAAATTGCTCAATTGTTCTGCCTTATTTTCACTGGTGATTCCATGATCTAAATTTGGCATTAATGCGCACCTGCTTTGGAGGTGCAAATAGGTATTATCTTATACTTATAAGGAAGATACACCTATTCCCCAAAAACAATTCTCGAGAATACAAATGTTTTACTAGAATATATCTAAACTGAATAGCACATAGCTGATAGTCTCTACAAATGAAAGAACATTCTGTATGATTTAAGCATATTGGTAGCTAGAATTCCAGAATATTTGTATACTCCACTCATATAAACTGTAGAAACAGACTTCTTAAAATACCAAGTATCTCAACAGCAACTGTCAGTGCACTACTTACTTTAAGAAGGAGAAGGAGGCATATTCCCCAAATACTTCCACTGTGCATCTGCACCTCAGTATTTAAAATTTCATTTCATTTTGACATTTCCTTTGGCCTATATGCGACCACAAAGGATTATAGCAAAGAAACAAAGAACTATTAATACTATACTGCCGGCACATTTCTCTTGTTTGGTAGACAACTGAAGGGAAAAAAAATCATTCAGATCTGTGAAAAAAACATGACTACAGATGCAATATAAATGGAAAAAGGACAAAAGATTTCCAGAAAGACCTTGTGTGTTCAGCAAGATCCTTCAAGCCAGCTCTAGGTGGCCACATGATGTGCTTCAGTGTTACTTTTCCAAGTCAATTAGAGGAAATGTCAGCAAATTACTGCCTGCTGAGGAGCAATTTGGAGTCAGGGCAGTAGAAAACAAACTGATGCCAGTAGCAAGTGAAAAATACCTCCCACATCTGATACTTTAGCTGGAATGTAGAAAGAGAGTTATGCTCAGGTTAATACAATACAAGGCTGTTGCTGCAATGCAGTACTAAAAGCAGGTTTTGTATTCTTAGAAGAATTATCCTTCAGAAGTCAGTTGAAATTTCACTTGTGCTCTGCATACTGCAGAATGAATAAATCATAACAGTGGCAATTAATGTTAGGCAGAACTGAGTATTTTTGTCCCATTTCCCTCACTCTTCATAGTGACAGCATTTCCTAAATCTGTGTCTGCTTTGTTTACTCTGAAAATGGAGAAAGGTGTTATTTTCAAAAATACTGCAAAATAATGTGAGATTCCTGAAGACTTGTTCTTTGAATTGTTTGATTGTGAGTAATAATGTCTAGAAATAAGAAAGTAGAAAATCTATGAGCTTTTTAAAATCTATTGTGTGAAGTTTAGCTATTGACTACAAAAGAAAGTTCTTAATTGATTTTATGAGTCAAGGTAATAATCTGTGTTCTGCAGCAGATCTTCACTCTTATAGAATAACAAAACAAAATCCCTTATGTGCCATATTTAGACAAAGCTAAGCAGCTGCTAAGGGAATTCCATTTTCAGATGAAAAATGTAGTAGCTTCAGCATCATTTATGTGTTTGCAGATAATTTAGGGTGACTGTTAAACTTCTATAATTCAGCAGGGAATTTCATGAAAGTTTTGTTTCATGAAAGTCATTATTATGGAGAACTCAACAGCAACATTTTATTGGTGCCAGCTACTCTTATGGTTATTGACATTCTCCTCTTAATCCCAACAGCAACAAACAACCCTTTAAGAGTGTCTTACTCAAGACAACATAGGGTTTAAGAAGGTATACCACCTGTCCACTTTATCATTTCCACAGCTTTCTCTGAAAGGTGTTGAAAGTAAGTATATTTAGGGGAAAAAATGGTATGTATTCATTTAAGAGCCTTCAGGACCAACAGTAACACCTTAGACACCAATCTGTCTTTCATCTTAACAGCCTTCTAGACTCATTTTTGACACTATCCACTAGTCAAGTGCAGTATTTACTGCACTAACCTCAAGCCTACCATATCATGAGGGGCCGTAGCCTTTCACCATTAATGCTGAAAACTGTAAAAAAGCCTTGTATAGCACTCCTCTAATATCGACTGTTTTGGCTTCACAAAATTGATCAGGCTTCAAAAAAAATGTTTTGGAGAGAAATGAAAATTTCTTAACCTTTTAAAGAAATCTAATTCCCAAGTGATATGTTATTCACAGTCATGTTGTTTAAGCTTAATCTGAGATGTCTCCTTCTCTCCTGCACACACAATATTATTGTATACCTTATTAGTACACAATCATATAAACTAATGGCGACTAAGTGCCATTCAGGTCCTGCTTATAATTACTGGATCAATTAACTAAATTTCTTCATTGTGACAGGTCACGCTGCTGTAGTGACCAAATATCAGAGCAGTAATATTTTTTTTTTTTGTAAAGCGAAAGAAATGCAAGCATCTAGCTTTGCTGCTCAGCATCCTGACAAAATACAAAACTGTTTTGAGGGTTTTGAAAGGTTGATTATAATTATTTATATAGCAAATCCTATAAACATAGAATCAGGTGGACAAGATTCTTGGATCTTTGATGACTTTCTCTGAAATACAGAGATTATGTTTATGTTGTGTTTGTTATTTTTATGTTGTTTATGTTGTTTATGCTTAAGTCAAATGCCCTCAATGTCCATGAAAAAAGTCTTAAATGATATCTCAGATAGTATCCTAGCTGATCCCATCCTTTCATCCTTTAGGTCTCAAAGACTCAAGGCTCCTGGAAAGCGTGAAGACTCGACACAGACTGTAAATCCTGGTTAGAGAATTACATCTTACCTGCACTTCTCTCTAGACACCACTGGGTAAGAAGGAGAGACTGCTATGATTGATTGCTCTCCCTATTTCCTAACTACTGCCTTAGTTTAAAATTTCACCTGCTTTCTTCTTCTGTTCAGTTCTGAATATTCACATGTCTTTCTCGCTGCTTCGCTAGATCACTCAAATGATCTTAACATGCATAGCATGTATAACATGAATTTTGCAAGGACATACCAAATAATTTTTGCTGGCCTTAGCCTCTCTCAGATCTATACCCTCAGAGAGAGTGTATTATTCATATGTATTATTCACAGGCAGGAAGTAGAATGAAGCACAGTTGACGTTCTTGATATATTAAAGAAATGTTTTTATTGCACTATCTTTTGGGAAAAGTGCAATGAAAAATCGAATTCTTGCCTCAGCTGTCTTAATTGACCTTCATAGAGTCTACACAAGTTCTTGACATTGGTATCAATAATATTTTCATTTTTAACTCCTGAATAAAAAAAGAAAAAAAAAATGTGTTTCATTTAGCTGAAGGTAAATTTAATGCTGGAAAATTATTGACTTGAGAATTTAACTTTAAATCCTCTCAATAAAGAAGAACAAGCTTTTCTACAGAGATCTGCCTGCAGGTATAGCATCTGATAAATGGAGCAAAGTGTTCCAGTCACTTTTTATTTTATGTGGATAATAATTCTGTATGATCGATTTGGGCTCATTCATCTTTGTCTCCCTAATATGTGCGTCCTTTCTTGAATCTTTTGCCTGCATTCTCTATCTTGTCTGTGACACTTGGTTTCAGCACAATTAACATTTACAGACCATAGAAAATGATTTCAGGATAAATCTCTTTCCTTACTTTGCCACAATAATGTGCATGAAGAGATCTGGAAATAATTTATACTAAAATATTTCCTACAAAATATTCAAAGACAAGAAGTCATTTGTATTTGTATTTATATGTATTGGGGAATTATTTATCTAACTCAGAAACATGCTTTGTTCCACTTTTTGTTTTGACACTGCCCTTCAGAGTGCCCAGGAGAAGAAACATAAGTAAATATAAAGTCAGTAGCCAAAACTACTCAGTAAAACTTGGAAAATGCTTCTTTATCATAGCCTGTCTCCCTATGTAGAACTACAACAATACCAATTAATTGTTAGGATAACTTGTATATTTGGGGCTTTTTTGTGGCTACACTTAGACCATAAATTGACCTGAGCCATATACAGTCATGTGTAAGCAGTTGGTCATTCTGGATTCTTCCCCAGGAACTTTGAGCTCCTGGCTTCTGTCAAAACTAATTTTAAGAAGCCATCCAATTGCTGCCTGTGCACTTTTGATATTTTATGGCTAACTGATTGTCTGCTAGAGAAAGATAAATCTACCATGAAAGTCCATAAATAGTTTTTCAGAGTAAGAGCTGGTATCAACATTAGAGGATAAAGCATCCACCCTCTTTCTTAGGCCAAAAATCAAGGACCCTATTATGCCTTGGCTTCACACCTGAACATTCAGCCATGACGTCCTGGGCAGATTACTAACGATTGTGTCTCAAGATACAAGGGCTTCATAAAAAAAGAACACAAAAAAAATCATAATTGCCCAGAGAAAAATAAAAAAGGCAGTGACATTCAGCATTCAGCCTAACATTCTATAGATTAAGATGTTTGAGATGTTCATCTATAGACTATGTTCATTATGAATGCTATGCCCTTATATCACAGCAAGATATAAGGGCAAAGCTATAAGATAGACATGAACAGCAGGCTTCAAAAACTGAGTCACTTAATAGGAGAAGTACAAAATACAGGTATTACTTCAAAGCAGGCAGAGAAGTTAATAAAGTCATTAGATGATCAAGAGTGTTCATTACTGTAATTAGTACTTTTATTTCTTTATAGCTTTTGGAAAGGCTTCATTTTTTTTTCTTTTTTTTTTCCAGAGCTACTCCTGAGCTACTTCAGTGCTACCCTTTAAAATTCTCTTTCTTCATTTTCTTCCCAAATATCTATTATTCCTTTTAACAGATGGTCA
>JAUBNY010001100.1:825676-837185 GCA_032275445.1 Crypturellus soui | reverse complement strand
AAAAAAAAATGTAATAGCCTAATGGCCTGCTAGTGATAAGAACTAAGAATTATCACATAATAGATTCTTTCTTCTATCTCAAAAAAAAATCAATTTCATAAAGAAAAATTAAATTACAGTACTCATGGTTTTATATTATCTTTCATTCTTACTGTTATATATGTGGCAACATCTCTAGATTATTTTATTGATACTAGAATCATGTGATCTTCAAAGCATTTCTATAGTGCTCCAAGGCCTTATTTATAATGGACTTTCTATGGTTTTCAAACGGAATGTGTGCACAGCATGTAAGATGCGAGGAGTTGGGAAGCAGTGTTTATGCACATGTTGTGTATCTATCTATCTTCTTTACAATTAATCGATTGGAACCAAACCTTGGGAGCTTCTGTCATACAGAATCATGACCATTCACAGAAACGTAGAAAATCAGAGAATTCAAACCACAATAAGGAAATGTGAAGTGTTATTTAGTGGTGATGTAGTTACCACATACTAAATGTTTCCTTAGAAAAAAGTGTTGGACTCTCTTACGTCTCTTTGTCTATCACTCAGCGGAGTGATTGGTTCAGTTTGGCACTGCTGCTGTAGGCAGCAAAAGTTGCCCCATGAAAGCAGTGAGAAAACAAAATCATGCAGCACCTAAAAGTGGAAGTCTTTAATATGAGAAAAGAAGATAGCTGAATTTTTCACCTAAATACCATATTTCAGAGATAAGCAAGCCCTAACATAAGGGGAAATTTACAGATTTCCTATTTTGAAACTTTGATTTCAGATTTTAAGGAAAAGGAAATAGAATAAAAAAGGAGTGGAAGGACGATTACATAGTCCAGAGGATCCAGGGAGATTATTTCCCACTTTTGAAGAGTTAGTGCAAGAAAAAACAGAATTACAGTGTTTTTAAACTCCTATTTTATTGTCAATTGGGCAATGAAATTCTCAGCAAATACCCAATATAGATTATTAAAAAAAAGCCTTAATCATCATTACCAGTCAACTACAGTTATCCAGGCAAAGTTTTATCCTACTATACTGAAACTTTCAATTTAATAGACATAGCTAGTCATTCATGGATACTGTCTGACAGCACAACTTTCTAGATTCCCCAGAACATTGCTCAACCTCATCACAATGCACAGACATTCGAAAACAGTGACACTACTGAAATATTATTGCTACATTAACAAAGAGGCTGCAGCACCAGGAAAATAACTTTACCACAAAACCTGACTAAAAATTTTTACTAAAAATAACAGTGCACTAGAAGAAAACAATGGAGATGAAGGGAGGTGCATCAGCAAAACTCTCATAAGAAATAAAGAGAGGATAAACTAGATAACTTGAGGACAGTTCCACTATATTTGGATTCCTAAAAAGGTGGAAGATGAAACCATTTAATTGAAGAAATTATGGCACATTTTCATTCACCTTTATAACTGTTTGGGATTTCGTAAAGTCGTTGGGGGCAGAGGCAAGGAAAGAAAGAATGCCATCACACTTCCTTCTCTAACTCAAGCATGGTGACAAAACTATGTTGGATCACAAAGTAGAATTGGAATTAGATTTTTTTTTCCATGAACCTAAAGGCATATGATATATGAGAGAAAATCTTCACTTATGCTATTAAAAAAAATCAGCTGTGAATGCCAATGAACTGGCATTAAACATCTATTGAGCTTTGCAGCTTTCTAATTTGACCGTTGTACTCCAGATTTTGGAACTGTAATACATCAGTAAAAGTTATACCAAATTTATTGCAAGCACCTTTTTCTCATTTTTAACAGTTTAGATGATTTGTAATGATTTAGCTTATTCTGTATTTTCATTACAACAGAACTGGAAACATATGAGTGCATGCAGAGCTGGCCTGAGCCACAACAACATCAGTGCTCAGGTGCCCAGTGTGTCTGCAAGGCAAGACATGCGGGAGGTCTGTTACCATTCCTCTGAAGAATCCCAAGGACAGCACATTGCATGTAGAGAGAGAGATTTGCTACGAGAGCTGCAGCCCAGGGAAATCTGAGATATATGCATGGTAAGAAATCAAGAAAAAAGACAGTTCAAGAAGATCATTTATAAACTGGGCAAGTAGGTCCGATCACCTGCGCTGCATGGCTGTTGTCACTGTGGCTCCACAGGGAGCACATCTGTTCCTCGCTAACACTGTATTGCATCTCAGGACACACAAGTATTACACCAAATGCACCTCTCTGTCACCAGGTAGCAGTCTGCTTTCTGACACATCTCAAACGTGGATAAATACTCAAGACTATACGTGCTACTCTCCATTACCCTACGCTTAGCCTTTTTTCAAAGCATCTGCATGCAGACTTGAATTTGCTTGCTTGGACTTATAGTGGCTTGCTCTCACTTACACGTATTTACGTTTGAAGTAGGTGAGCGTGTTCTTACCCGGGCTCCACGCAGAGCGGGATGCCGAGCGAGGCAGCGGGGTGTACGAGGAGTGGGATGCAGCGCGCGGCAGGGTGGCGTACGCCGACGGTGAGGTGGAGCGGGGCAGGGTGCCATAGGCTGAGCGGGAGAAGGTGTTGTTGTAGGAGGAGCGGGATAGGGTGTTGTAGGCACCGCGGGAGAGCGCACTGTAGGAGGTGCGGGGCAGTGGGGTGAGGGCAGAGCGCACCACAGTGCCCCACGCTGAGCGTGATGTGGGGGCCCAGGCAGAGTGTGGGGCCGAGCGTGACGCGGTGTTGCTTGAGGGACCCCACTGCGGGCCACAGAGGGAGCGGGACGCTGGGGTGCACATGGCCCGTGAGGCAGGGCGGGATGCTGGTGTGCACACGGAGCGGGCCGTGGTGGTCCCCACAGCACGCAGGGTTGGGGGGCACACGAAGCAGCTTGATGCCGACATGTCCTCCAGGCGCGAGGTTGGAGAGCCAGCTGCTGCAGCTCCCACGGAGAAGGAGGCCGGAGTGCACAGCGAGTGGGCAGCTGGGGGTCCCACAGGGCGGGGGGCCACATAGGACACAGAGGTGTTGGCCACGAGGGGCACCGGGGAAGCTCCTGTGCGTGGGCCTGGGGAGCACACGGTGCGGGCCACAGGGCCGCCCACGTTGGGTTGAGATGGAAGGGTGGCCATGGGGCCGCACACAGGCTGAGAGGTTGGAGAGGGTGCAGAGCCACAGACGTGGGAGAGGGAGGCAGCAGAAAAGCTGCCGGAGAGAGCTGCTGGTGGTGGTGCAGAGTGGGGTGGTGGAGAGCACATGGGGTGTGATGGCGAGGCAGACACATGGGTAGGGACTGCATTGGGTGCGGAGCTGGGGCTGGAGCCAGCCATGAAGTGGTTCAGCAGGGCACTCACAGCATTGCTGGCTGGAACGGACACAGAATAAGACATTGGCCCTGCTCCAGGCTGGGTTGTGGACCCAGGCCCCGACTCAAATATCACATGAGGCATCGGGGGGCACACAGGGTTGGACGCTGGCACGGGCATAGACCCATACATGGTGGCAGGCACTGGGATACAGGTAGGTGCAGGCATGGTCTCACATATCACACGGAAGCCAGGATCACAGCCAGTGTCAAAACCAAGACCAACACTGGGATTGAAGCCTGGGCTGCAAATGGAGTTGCATAAGGGGTGGCCTGCAGGGAGGTACACGAAGTCATACACAGGCTGTCCACCCGTGTTGCAGTTGGGGTTGCACACTGGGATACATACATACTCGCACATGGACTGCACCCCTGGGTCCCCCGCAGAGCTGTTGGCTGGCGGGGAGCCGTTCTCACAAACATGGAGTGATCCGTTCTGGTTCAGCGGCAGTGTGCCATTCTGGCCTACTGGGTTACACACCTCAGTGCTGGCACAGCCTTTGCAATAGGCAAACTTGTGGCATCCAAAGTTGGCCAGGAGCCGATGTTTACCAAGTCTGTAAGGTGTAAACTCCACAACGGTTCGTGCCTGTTGGTTGGAAGCCAGAGTTCCTAAACTGAAGGAACAGAAAGAAAAGAATTAGGGTGTCTCACAGGCCCTATAGCTTGTAGTCCTGAAGCACTAGAAGTTGAATACATACTTAGGTTTGATTTGCTAGGACATTTTCAGAGACTCTTTTAAGGACAGCTTTGTTGCTTTTGTTTTTCTCCCCCCAAAAAGAATCAGTGTTGTGAAAAACAAGATAACAATTTCCTTCAGCAAAAACACCTGAAAAATTCCTACACATGGAAAATTCCACTGTCCTAATAGTGCTTATTTATTTATTCATTTACTTTACCATTAGTACTCAGAAACTTTGTCAAGATATTCCCTGAGAATAACAGTTCCTTTAATTCTTCAAAATGTAGGACACTTACTCAACTCAGAAATACATTTACTGTTTCTCACTTTCAGTGGTCTAAGTTTTATCAGGGAATTTTGTGGCATCAAGCTCATTATCATTGAGCAGGAACAGCTCCTAATTACTTCTGCTTAGAACTAGTCCATTTTCTGTCAGTTCTCCTTGTCATGAAGGTTAGCAGTGCACATTAATGACAAGCAAGGGTGTTGTTGCAACCTATAACTTTTCAGCTTCCTGTGTTTAGCATGTAATGAGTTTAGAATATACATTGGTATTTCTCACTGTCTTTTTCTAATTGTCCATGTATGCATTCACAGATACCTAGAGGAATTTATAGGACACTCAGTAGGATTATAATGGTTGAGGGATGCAGCTAGAATTTCTTGCAAAAGAAACTGCGCATGCCTCTTCAGACAGAAATTTGGAAAAAAAAAAGTATCTTAAGAAAAATGAAGAAATAGCATGTCTTGCCATCTGTAAATGCTCTATCAGTTTCAAGAGAGTGAGACTTGCAGATGAGTTTCAAAGTAATGAGGTGGGCACAAAGTCCTGTTTGGATACTCAAAAGCAAAAATACTAGAAATGCCATCTTCCTCAAATCGACCCCAAATATTATTTCCATCTATATTATCATTGAACTTACTCAATGGTCATTGGTTCTTTGAATAAACCACAGCCTTCTAAAGTCATTATGCAGTTCTTCATATCTTCCTGGAGAGGATTGCAGAAGGAGATCTCTGCAGTGCAGGGTACTTTCAGCCGGGGTTGGCTTAAAAACTAGTCAAAAATATTTATATATATTATTTTTGTGACCCTCACAATTTGACTTAAGTAAATTACTGAAAGGAAGAGAGAGAGGTTATTCATATTCATGTTTTACTTTGACCATCTCTGTAGGTCAAAGTCAATTGGTGTATATTAAAGAGTGGCAAATTTTCTGCACTGCAGCTAGGCACTGTGCAATAAGAGTCCAAGTCCATTTCATAAGGTCTATATGTGCAATTTCTTACCTTCACAATAACAGGAGGCCTGTTGATCACGATATCCCTGCTCACCATCAGAACATCTCCACACTCTGGATCTGAGACAGCAACTACTTTCATAATGTTGTGATCACAGAGGTGAGGTCCATATTGATTATAAGATATACACAGCGGAATTTTTTTCACTGTAAAGCAAATTGTAATTATTATTCTGATGTTTTGGGTTGGTATTGCCCCCATTCCCTCCCCTAAAGGTTTAACTAGTCCTTACAATGCATTAACCTTCAAAATTATCATAACATCTTTGAGAACAGGCATAATGTTTCCTGGCTTAGATGATACATCCCAACAGACAGCTTCTCACTTTTCAATGATTATACCAACATGAGCACATTTAGCAGAAAGGTCTTTTGTTACTTAAATTTGTGAAGCTTTTATTTTACTGTAATTGTTAAAGTAGTAATCCAAACCAAAGTGAATTGAAGCTTGGTTAAACAGAAAGTAAACACCAAATAAGAAATTTATTCTTAACAGCGATGTAGTTTATATAAAATTTATATTTTTTTTCCTTCATGAATTTGAAAGCATTTGAAATCATGAAAATGATTAATTTGTTCTGCTTATCATATTGTATATCTGAAAATAATCACCTTAGTAGTCGAAACAAGTGTTTTACACAGGCTACTGTCTTCTGGCTAAAGGAAATAAGTTGCTTTTCTGACAAATAGCTCTCACTTTCTTTCTATTCAATATAGAATTTGTAGTAGAAATTTTAGCAGAAACAAATTTGCAAATGATTGCTTCCCACCAATCATAAGGGGTTCCCATTAGCCCTGCTACTAAAAAAAAAAAAAAAAAAGTCATCTCCGGAAAAGCGAACCAAAAGTCATTATATAAATCCACCTTTCTTACCTTCCCTTGGGCCCAAGATGACATTCACTTTGTCTTTCCAAAATTGATCCATTGGGCAACCATTGTATGTTATTATTTGTGCACACAAATTAAAATTCAGATTTTTGGGTTCATTACGTAAATTTTCAAGCAGCCAGTGCAGTTGGACATCTTCACCGTACATAGGACAGTTAGCCATCTTCAGTCTCATGTTAACACCGGAGTCACTGAGGAATGGGCTACGGAGAGTTGACAGCTCTCTATCTATATGGCAATTGGAAGCATTACAGTAGCCTGGGTGAATTCTTCTGTATGCCCTGTAATAGGCCTCCTTGCTTTTTAGAGAACCTGTTAAGGAAGATGCAAGATAGTTAACACAAGCAGTCACATCTACCTAAATAGTGAAGATGATTTCTTCCTTCCCCCTCCTTCCTGAAACCTAACCTAGTGGCTTCATGTAAAGCAAATTCCCCAAGTAACAAAACCACAAGGTATAATAGTCTGAAAGCACATTAAAATTGAAAATAAAATATAATAATAAGATAATAAAATGTATTTTATTTGCATTAGTTAAATTTCAGAATGGAAATGTAAATCTCTAAATGTATAATTAGTATAAAACTCAAAATTTAGGGCTAAAATGAATAAGAAATTCTATCATGTCTCTCAGAAGGCAAAATACATCATTCACATCAAGATACTCATTGTGTGTTGTTGTTTTTCCAGAAAAACAGAATGTGCACTTTTATAGCTCTGTTCCATCCTACACCTCTCTAGGCAATTTTACTGGTTAAATTCCTTTCTACTGTAGAATGGTAAAAACAATACTCAGCCGCCCAGAAATGATAGCAGCAGGATATTCTTATAATACAAGAATTTAGTATGTGAGTATATTCCCTGACAGAGCTGGTACAAGAAGCAAAGAGGAAGAGTTAATCCTGAGTTTAAGGTTTTTACATTATCTAAAATCTTAAAATATTTTAACTAGTACACAGAGGAGACCAAAATAGGAATAGGGGTAGTAAATTGAAATAATAAACAGGCTATTTGTTCTGATTGATTCAACTAAATATGCTTAGAAGGTTAAATACTAAGTTTCTGTTTGAACCCAAAGACATATTCCCCTTCCTCAAAAAAGGCAACTTTACATTGTTCTACTCATTTTAATGAAACATAGTTTATATTTGTTGATAATTTAATACAATTAGCATTTCACATTTCCCCTCACACATTTAGTGGCTTTTCATCATACCTAGCTCATATTTATAAGTTCCAGTGATATCTTCACACTCGTCACTGCCAACACTCTTAGTGCTAAGATGCTGTCCACATGGCCAAGTGTCACAGAAAAGCTTTGCTTTCCTGGCATTGTTTTGGGAAAGCCAGCCAATGTAGTTTGAGTTTAGCCGAGAAAACAAATGATGACCATCATAGTCCAAATCCAGTTCTCCTTCTCTGATGCTTCGAACCCACGTAGGACCACTGCAAGCTAAACCTAAGCCAGATGGAAATAAAAATGTTATTATAGGACATAACCTGAGAATTACATAAACAAAGTAAAAAAAAAAAATAAAGTGGGAAAACAATAACAGATACAGACAAAGAAAAAAGAAAATAAAACATAGTTACCTCTCCCTGTTTCCAAGGGTGTTGGATCCAAACACTGCCAATCACCACAGCATTGATTTAGGTCTCTACGGGCCATCCAAGACTCGTTCCAGCAGTGGTATCGCCTGTAGGTTGGAGAAATGTAACATTAAAACATCTCTTGAGTAAAGTTCTTTACCTTCCTATGGAGCAAAAACATATCACAGACAATTTTTTTCATAAAACAAACAGTCTCTGTCTTAATATTGGTAAAGGCATTTGGGAATGGGGTTGTTTATTTTGTTTTATATCATTCATCCTGCAAGTGTGTTCTAGAAGTCTGAACACCTGACTGTTGAACGGTCTTCTTGCAGTCTAACTTTTTCAGTTGGTAACTTGTCAATATATTAATTTTAGTTAAATATCTCTTGTCTTTCCTAGCCTTCCTTTCCTGATTCTTTAGAGAGAAATCACATATAGTGTTAGTTGTCTTTTATTGGGTTAATGAAAACAGTTTTAAGTGTGTACTGCTAAAATAGATTTCATCATCTTTCTGAAATGTAAAGACTGCAAAATACTTTTAAAAAACTCTCAGAGATGAGACTAGGATACAACCAAAATTCTGGTGCAATAAAACTATGAATATACAGACAACGGGTGAAAATTCTTCTATTGTGAGTGATAATGTCAAACTAATGTGAAGATGAATTGAAAGTTTAGTAGGAATTAAGTAGGAAAATAGTTTAGTAGGAATATGTTAGGGAAAATCAGAAATATTTATGACTGAGGATAATGATCATAATCTGTGATAATTATTTCCTTGTATTTTATGATCGTAATATTTTAATACTTAGTATTTCTACATCTACTCTAAGATGAATGACCCTGTTGTTTCCTCTGAGAAGTATAAACAGGCTACATCAATTCTCAGGAGTTTGGTGAATTTTTTTAGGAAGTGCAAACTACCTCCTTTTATATGTATTTAAAAATCATTATTAGGAAATTGAGTAGCCTTGCTGCACCAAAAAGATAGATACACTGAACAAATAGATTTATGCTAGTCTTTCTGTCATTCATTGTTTTTGGCAAAAGCAGAGGACCTTATTATTTATTTCTTATTTACCATAGTTTGTCTTTACCACACAGATTTTTTCCAGTACAGTCAAAAGTCTCATTGATTCCTAGAGGATTCTCAATTGAACATGGAAAACAGAAGTTCGTGACAACACGGCTAGGAATACCCAAGCACCTCATCACTGTAAGGAAAAAATATTCAAGAGTTGTTATTATAGAAATGAATTAATCAAGCAAGTCTTGTACTTATTTTATAAATAGTGTTCATGTATTCTAATTTTCAAAAATTAAATACAAACTATGGATAGGAGGACAATATCTTGGATGCAACAACTTTTTCTTTGAGACTTTTTTTTTGAGTATTTGAAATGTAATGCAAAATATTTTTGTAAAGTGTGTATAGATTCATGTATAGAGTAGCAATTCAATTTTCTTCGATGCAGAAGAACACCAATAAACAGTAAAACTTTGGCATTCTTTTTTGTTTGTTTGTTTGTTTTGTCTGTATAGTTTAGTTCACTATCATCTCCTTTCTTCCAGTAGAAGAAGACAGTAGCTTGCTGATGTTACATTTTGGAGAAGGCAATACTAGATGTTTTGTTCAGAACTTGGTATATCCATGCATCCCCCAAACATCACTCAAAGCACAAAATTTTGCCTTCATGATGCTTTGCTTTCCCTGCATTTTTTAAAAAGCTACATTATTGACAGCTATATGGTATGAGGGTCAAGGAGAAGACAGTACTGTTTTTCTTCTTGTTTTTCACTCAATACAAGAAAATGAAAGATTGACAAACATTGTGCTAGGCAGCCACATAATACTGTAACAAGGCAAAATATTTGGGTTCTTTCATTGTAGAATGCTTTTCAATAATTTGTAGTATTTTTTAGGATAAGAAGGTTTTGATCTTGTTTTTTTCTCCTTCCCTTTAGGACAACTGCGTGAACACATACAGAGGCATCATACCTGTGCACATTACTGCAGCAAGAGACCCACAGTATCCATATCTGACTGGTCTACATCTGCCATTGTACCACTGCTGAAGAATAGGGACACTTCCATTCCATGAAAATGGCTTAGTTCCTTTCAGGTAATCGTTGTTTTCTGGGATCTTCATGATACTATTAGTGTTATGGCTACTTATCTACAGGGAGAGAGAAAACCAACCTTTCTAAACACCATATCCACATCTCAGGCATATCACAATGCTATCAGAAATTTGAGTAATGAATTATTTTTTCCCGTGAATCTGAACACAGAAAGGTTTTATCTGCTACTTGCATTGGGTTAGATTACAGGGCAATTTACTATTGAATAATATAATGCAGCATGACCCATCTATTCAGAGGTCACACATTGTTAGATCTTACCATGTGGTTCACCACCATGCTGACATGCACGGGATCATTGCGCCAGCAATGGTCTCGATCAGAGCCGTGATGGTAACTGGCACCCATATCTAGAACCTTCAAGCAGATATCCAGAATCCCATCTTCAAACTAAGGAAAGAAAAGTTAGCACAAGCATCATGGTATTCTGACACTGATAATGTCTCTTTTTTTGTCAATCAAGTAGTCTTTTTCATGTTTGTGAAGCTCCCCCCACCCCCTCACCTCCCCCCCCTTTTTTTTTTTGAGAGCCCCAACTATTAATGGTTTGCTTGGTTTTGTCTGTCTGCTTGAAGACAAAATCTCTTTAAAAATCAGCTTTTTTTTTCTCTTATGTTTCAGTGATCAGATCATTTTGCTCCACTTTTCCAGGAATGCTCTGCAGCTTCCCCAGTTGTGCTATAGAAAACTACCTTCAGTAGTTTGTGCTATTGTGAGAGTTTCAACAACTTCTTTCTGTGTATGCACAGTTTGACTTGATCTTAAGCTTTTACATTTCATACTATAGGATAAATTTCTGAAAAATATGTAGTAAACTTATGTTGCTATAACTTCATTTATTTACAAAACGGGATGATTGCTTCAGAAAAATTCTTCCAAAAGTACCTGTCCAAAGTGCCATGGTCTAGAGGTAATATGCTTATGGACCCCTTCGTACAGTATCCCATGTTCATTCAGAACATATTCTTCTCTGTGGACTTGATTGTCCATATACACAGGATCATCTGGAAAAACAGACGGAGCTATCAATCTATTTTGTACATTGTATATTTTCAGCACTTCTACATCTTCTATCTTTCTCACCCTATATTTCCTATAGTTTTTCAAATATATGCTCTTAGACATGTTTAAGGGAGCTGGGTCTCTAAACATTCATGGATAATTTCTCTTTGCAGCTTAATACTGTCTTTATTAACTCAGGCATAGCTACGGCACTTCTGAATTACAAATGTTTCAAGGTATCTTCACACTAAACAGTCTGAGATCAAACCTTATGTGTTTAAAGTTACATATCCAGTTTTGACTGAACCAAGGGTATGACGCATGTGAATATTTGCCATGTAATAACATTGACAACGCTCCTACAAATTCCATGTTTGCAACTAAAACCATAACCAAATCTACCAAATTACATCGATATTTGCGCTACATTATTCCATGGTAACAACACTTCACAGAATCACAGAATGGTTGAGGTTGGAAGGGACCTCTGGAAATCATCTAGTCCAACCCCCCTGCTCCAGCAGGGACACCTAGAGCACGTGGCACAGGGTGGCATCCAGGCGGGTTTGG
>JAUBNY010001100.1:814089-825576 GCA_032275445.1 Crypturellus soui | reverse complement strand
TCCTGGGGAGCCCAGACCTGCACCCAGTACTCCAGGTGCGGCCTCACCAGAGCTGAGCAGAGGGGCAGGATCCCCTCACTTAGCTTGCTGGCAACGCTCCTCCTGATGCAGGCCAAGATCCCGTTGGCCTTCTTGGCCACAAGGGCACACTGCTGACTCATGGTTAACCTGTTGTCAACCAGGACTCTCAAATCTCTCTCCACAGAGCTGCTTTCCAGTACGTCAACCCCTAATCTGTACTGATATCTGGGGTTATTCCTCCCAAGGTGTAGGACCTTGCACTTGTCCTTGTTGAACCTCATAAGATTCCTCCCTGCCCAGCTCTCCAACTTGTCTAGATCTCTCTGACTGGCAGCACAGCGCTCAGGAGTGTCGGTCATTCCTCCTAGTTTGGTGTCATATGCAAACTTACTGAGGGTGTTCTCAGTTCAGAAGAAAGCTGGAAAAATATTATGTCACTACGAACACTAAGAAACCAAATTAAGACATTCAATGTTGCAATCAGGATCACAGAAGGGAGGAAAAAAAAAAAAACAAACAACTTCCCCAAATCCCTCTCTGTTTCTCAGGATTTTTATGACCACCTACTTACTAGCCAAGTAATATATTCTTCAACATTTTTACTCATTACTAGCATTTTTTTAAACCACCTGAACATCACTGGAGTTCTTACCTGCACACCAGGGGTTAAAAAGGACATAAAAGTCTCCAAGACAGCGCTGGTAGGTATGACCGCAAGATGTGACTTGCATATTGAAAATGTAGCGGCCAATGCAGGCATTGGATGGAGGAAACACACTGACATTGATGCATTTTGGCTGATGAGTTTTGTAAGAAGCACTCCAACAGGTTTGATCTAGGCATCTGCCCATTGGGAAGGTGCATTTCGTCTCATTTGATTCACAGGGTCTGAGGCCTTTTCAAGAAAATAAGCACAAGTTCAATCAGGCTGAAGAAAGCACATGTAAAAGACAAGTGATTTGCTTAGGAATCATTTGCAATGTAAAGCTCCCAAGGGTGGACCCTTTTCCACTTGTTTCTCTCAGGACAGTATGAAAATGCTGTTGCTATAGATGGTAGAACCAATGGCAGGGAAAGGTAGCCTATTTAGACAGATGATGAATGGATAGATACTATTTATTAGCGAAGAATGTGGGAAATATTACTTACCAGTAGAGGAGTGAGAAAGACTACACAGAGTTTGGGAGTGACTACCTGTCTCCACGGTGAAAATGATCTGGTCCACAGAGTCATCCCAATCCCGATTTTGGAAGTGAACATAAAAGTTGAAGGTTTGGCCTCTCCTTATTATCTGTCTATCAGGTCCAAAGAAACTGGTATTGTGACATTGGCAGTTGGCAGGACAATTCAGGTTAATATCTCCCAGTTCAATGACTGCAGAATTGAGAAATGAACATAGGGGAGAAAACAAAAAATTAAGTCCACGTCATTGGCTAAGGTCAAGATTATGTGAAGCAGAGGATAAAGATGAAAGACAAAGTCAAACATTTTGAAAAAATAAATTTGGCAATTGGTTTAAACTTCAGCAACACTGTGAAACCATATAAGACCAGAGAAATATCCATAAAAGCATCCTTAGAAGTCCACCTCTTCCTTAGCTTGCAGGTGGAAACTTGCATAATGCTTTGATTCATAAAGCTGTGGTACAAGTTTCTCATCTTTTATATGACACCTACTTGTTTTATATGTAAGCAATACCAAGGGATGATATTAGTATTTGTACTTAAAAATTTGTTCTTGTATTGCAATATTCAAATGACAGGATATCATCCACAGATATAATTACTTCTAAACCACAGCTAAACAGCAACATTTTTTCACAAGTTATCAGCTGAAAGTTGCTATTTATAGAGAAAATGAAACTATAATAAAGCAAATTGAGTAAATAAAAGTATTTTATAACAATTATATGGGTTTGAAGACTAAACAGCACCCACTTCATGGGAACAATTAAAAAAAAAGGGTATGAACAAATAGCAAAAATGTAAATTCTGTTAAATGTGTATGTGTGTCTAAATCTACATTTCCAATAATCGCAAAAGGTTTGGAGATACCCATTTTATTATCCAAACTGATACATCTTTAAGGAACTTGATGGAGGAAGAAGTACTCATTATTTTTATATATATATATATTTAAATGCTGACAAACTATCCCAATAGCCATGATTAGCTTGCAGAAAATCTGAGATGATATCCTCAGGCATCCTGCCTGGATATCAGCCATTTCACAAGAGTAATTATGCTCCTGGTGCCAGAAGCATGGGTGGCAACACTTATTTTTACTTATTTACATACAATTCGTGCTTTTCAAAAGTGCTTCATTCTAATTGAAGATAATGAGCGCTGCAAACTCTCAGCAGTTTTGGAAATCAGGCTCACGGAAGTACAAAGTCGTGCATATTATTTTAATTTTGAGGAGTTATATACGGTCCTACTAAGCCTGCAGAACCACCAAGCATGGTAATTTTTCTAACTATACTAGTATTAATTTGGACGTAGAAAGATGGTCTAGAGCAGAAAGTAATGATTCCCAACCAGAACTTAGGGTGAATCCAGAGAAAAGATTCATAGTTAGAGCACATAGGACATGGATCCTTCTCACTCAAACCAATGATGTTTCCCAGGATCACATCCTGGAGGTCAATTATTACTGAAATGACCCAGAGAGGGATGCAGCACGGCAATCCCTCCATCTTTTTCTGGTTGTTCCTTCAAATCAAAATCATTCATCTAGGCATTTTGTTAATCAAGAAGTGACTCAGCAGAGATTGGCAGAGAAAAACACAGACATAGGCATTACCCATGTTAAAAACATGCATCACCATCAAGGACAACCAGAAATAGGGCACGCATGACATCATTATTACTGCTGATGAAAGCATCATACCTGCTGAACAGGAAAGCATAACAGAGTGGAACTGAAAATCTTGTATCTTAATGACAGTTGTCTACATAATGCCAAGTGTTGTGGTAAGAAGGATTAGGACCACTCCTAGCTAGGAGTTCCAATGGTCAAGAACTTGGCAGGTCTTCACCTATCCTTTGGAGGAGTTCATAAAGACAACAGCGCTACATCCACTTATCAGTCCAGCAGAACCGGAACAGCAGGGAGTTGAGGTATTACATGTTTCTCAGGGTAGTTCTCTAAAGTCAACCCACAGCTTAGTTATCAGTCTTAATTATCATAGCTGGTTCACAAAAGAGCTAACAACTGCTTTCTTAAGTAAAGGTAGCACAGAGAAAATACTGAAAGCTAATCAGTTTTGTATCTCAGTGGTCTAATCAGTTTCGTATCATCTCACTGGTTTTCTTTCACTAATAGAAATCCAACCTCCAATACTAGTCACTGGGTTTTCTTTTATCAGGACCCATTTTGCCTTCATTACAGAGAGACTACTTCATATTTCCATTATGAAATGACTTTTTCCAGCATGGGAGTATTGAAAACTGTAACTTTGTAGTCAAGGCTGGAAATATTCTTTCCCATGCTTTTTCTCATGACCTTTTTCTCAGTAGTACACTCTTCTTCATTAAAAAAAAAATCAAAAGTTATTCTTATCTTTCTGACTAATAAATAAGAAAATCTAAACCACAGAAATAATTTCCAGGCTCAGATCCACACAGTAATACATCCATATTTTTCTTATGTCCTTACTCAAGTGATAAAGTTTCAAAGCACTCACCTTCCATTTTCTTCTACATGCACCAGGATCTCGAGCACGCGGCTGGCAGAGCTACCTGCTTCTCTGTGAGATGTGCTGTGAGGTCTGGCCGATCTCCTCTGTGAACCAACCTCATTTCCTCTCAGTAACATTTATATTCAGAACTAAAAGGCTGTCACACATATTGCATCAACAAAATGCCAGTTTACAAAGAGGCCCCACCCATGTGCCTACCGATGCTCATAAATGATTCATTTTAACTTGCAGCATTATTAGGGAGAGTCCTGTGGCTGAAGGGAGGGAGAGTCCTTGGTACCTCACCTATAGCTTAGCACTCTTAATGTCCCACTCTAGAAGTCCCAAAAATATTTTAAGAGCACAGTGAATGACTTTTAAGACATCTTTTTCAATGAAAGTCAATATTTTCTGCCATTTAAAGTTCCCATAAGTCCCACCACCTACTACTGTTTCCGTCTAGCTAGACATTGAGCTAGCCCTTAGGAAAATGACCACTAGACCCAGGGACCTATGCCTAATTAGGCTCTTCCAATCTGGCCATCACTGGACATCTTTGTTGTAACAAATAGAAATTCCAGCTTTCAGAAACTCTGTGTAGCACTCCATGGACGTAGCTCAAGAGTAAGTCAGAGTATAATAAACAATAAAAACTTTCCCAGTATAAACCATAAAATAAATGGAAGAATATTTGCCTTTTTTTGGTTGGTTGGTTGGTTTTATTTCAAGCAGAGATTTATATTCAAGCTAAAAATCACAAAATTTATTCATATTAGTTAGTTTCCTCCTTTCCCTTCCCCAATAATTACTGATGATATTTTTCCAAAAATTTCTGAAAAAAAAAAAAAAACTCCCACATATTTTGAGAGAAAAAGTTTTGCTTAGGTTCTAGATATTTTTAATAAAACACAACTGCAAGAGTATTCTGTCTGTGCACTAACTCAGTGATGAGGACACCAGCTTGCTTATGAGAGAAAGAGGCTCAAATTTCTTTTGCCAAAATCAGAACAGATTTACACCAGTTGACTCTTATCCTTAGAGAAAGCAGAAACTTCATCATAACTTACCCTTTCAATATCTCCAACAGAACTTATTCTAACTTGATAATTTCTTGGGAGTTTTAGGATGTTTTATACAAATGGAAAAAAAATAATAATAAATAATGCAAACAATCGTAATTTAAAGATTAGAATAACTGCCTAGATTCCAGTTCCTCAAGAAATCATGAAAGGTAACAGTTTAACTAATAGTGAAATAACTTAGCTTGAAAGCTAACTTTTCACCGAAATCAGAGCAGAGAAGAAAAACAGCACATCAGGAGTGGTTTTGCAAGAGTGGTTAAAAAAGCAGTATGACAGATGTATATGAAAGTGAACATAACAATTTGTATGTTCACATTTAAAACTTGTAAATATTTGGCTAGTCAGTAGGCATTCATTAAAATATATGTGAATTCTAGATACTTAACTCGTTTTTAATTAAAAACCGTGTATTTGGAAATGAGTATTGTGATACCAAATTTATTTTTCTTAGTACTTGTCCTTGACTATTAAAAAATTCTACTCATTGTAGAATGAAAAATAATACTATCTCCAAAGAAACCATTTAGTTAAAATATGAAATAATACAGCCATAAAAACATTAAAGAACTGTAAATCAACCTGTAAAATAGGAACGATAGTGTTCTAAGCATCCATTTGAGACTTACTCACAAATGTATGCCCATACTAAAATCCAGGTAACATTGGTATTTTGTAATAATCTTTTACCTGCAAATCTAATCCTGATGGGACTTTTTGGGTAGCAATAGGCAGTCCTACCCTTATAAACAAAAAATTAGCAAAGCTGGTCCAGTTTCTCAGAGTAAATTAATTAAAAAACCCTCAAATATCTCAAGTTCACTAACCTGCCTGAAATATTTTGGTAAATGAAAGCTTGTAACAAATAAAAGAAAACAAATAAGCATCTGTAAGTGGCTGCACCTGCGGGTTCAAAGAGACTTAATTAAGAGTTAAAAATAATAAAACCCTGAATCAGAAGCTGGACACTTTCTGTGTGGATATGAGTCACTGCCTTGAGTGAGTATTCTTGCTTAGATCCTGGAAGCAGCTTTGGAGCCCATCTGTCTCTGCTGGATCACAGTGCAGGTCGCTGCCCCCAGAGCAATCCTGGACACCGTGTTTCTGCCTGTCCGTGTGTGCGCAGTCACCCCGCCGCTTCGGCCAGCTCACTACTAGCAGACTGGTTGGGGCTCTCACTCACGCCTGAAGTCCCATGTGCCTAAAATAAGAACCTTTATTAAGGCAGGAAATCACAACATAGTAGTTCCCTGGGTGTGCTTAGTCTGTTCTTACTCCTGTTGCCTTCCAACCCCTGCTACCAATGAGCTGGAAACAAGTGGCCCAGGTACAGGGCAACTGCACTACGGAAAGGTCAGGAAACACTTGGGAAGCGCGAGGCTGAACCCAAGCAGGAAAGAGTCGCATGGCTCAGCATAAAGAGTTGTCCATTAGTTTATTGCCTATGCAACCAATCAGCGTGGCCACCTCGGGAAACTTCTAGAAAAACTGAGGGTCCTGGACAGAGCAGTTCCCGTCTCTGCCTGGCTACTAGGTGCACAAAGCTAAGACTGATAGTCCTCTGGTTTGGGGTTCTCTACCCTCTTACCTCCTGCTCTTTCCTCAACACTGCACTCACTATTCACTCAAGCGGTCCTTTCCACACTATTTATCTTGTTTGTAAATCCCAAAGTCTCTTGAAATGTACAGAAAAGCTGATATGCCTGATGCAGGGCCAAACTTCTGCAAAAAAAAAAAAAAAAAGATTTAAGATTTAGGCATTTTAAAAATTTAGACCATTAACTTTCTTCAAAGACCTGAGCTTATCCACAAAACAGTTTAGACTTTTTTTTATTATTATTTTTTAGAGTAGTTGATACTTACAATAGTATTAGTTACATTTGCCTTATGTAAGGCTTAAAAAAACCCACTTTTTGGACTGTGGACTTGCATTATGATAGACTGACATATGCTGAGCACTGACAAGCGATCAAGTGCTGTGCCTGGTATGGCTTGGAAGTCTTCATAACTTTAAATTGCCTATTACACCAGTAAGAATGTGCTAGAACAGAGCATTGCAATCACAGAGAGAACATCTGTAAATTCAGTGATGAAATTCTACAGTATTACTAATATATCCAGGGACAATGGAGAAATCTCAGTAATCAAGCATCCAAGGAATCCTTTCAGGGAGGAGAAAAAAAAAAAAAAAGCTTAATGTGACAGCTCAACAGGAGATAAGGGAAGAATCAGAATATATGTGAATTCTGATTAAAGTGGTTTTGGTAAAAGTGTCATCTAGTGGGTTTCTGGGGTAACTACACTGTTAAAAATAGCTACTCGGCTATGCACATGTCAATCAAAAGGCAGCCCTAAAGTTCAGTTTTTGCACTTGGTCTTATAATTATATGCCTTTGATTATTAGATATGCAATTCATCTTTCTAGTTAACTTGAAATTTTGCAAGAATTATGACAATTGATAGAGTAAAAGGAAACCTGTGAAATAGGAATAGTGGAAGTAATATTTAACTTGGCATCAGTATCTACTCCTGAACAAAAGTTCAGGAATATTCTTGTCTGACTAGGAAAGTGTTTGTGAGTGTGTATATATACACATATCTATATCTGTAGACAGATAGAGAGAGAGAGAGATTCCATAAGTTAAATCTAAAATATTTATTAGGAATCCACATACAGTACCTCAGACATTCAGAGCTTCATATTAGAGGAGTAATAGGCTGGCACTAACATGAACTCTGTCATAAAACACACCCAGAAGTTTCCTAAAATTCATAAATCAATTGCAGTGAGGGTGTCTTTCATTAAGGCACCTGAAAGTCCTGGCAACTACTCTTCTGAGTGTAAGTATTACAACATCCAATTTACAGATGAATTAGGACAAAGAAATACTTCAAATGAAACCTTAAATGAGAAAACTATGTTTCAAGGAGTATATGACAGCTTCGTCTTTCTAGCGGCTGGAGGAAATTAGTAGAATTAAGTAATTATAGGTGGTTTCTGAAACAACAGAACCACCAGTTTTCATCCAAAGAAACCAAAAACTCCTCGGTGGAGTTTCCTATCCAGACAGTTCAGGGGACTCACCTTGCACTCTGCTGGAACACTGCTCTCCTGTATCCTTAATGTTAACTGTGTAAATCTGTTTTTTACTACATTTGATAGGACTCTTTTTTTGCACAGTATCCACACTGCCATTGAGAAAGTAGTGTTACACAGCATGCAGAATTCAGAAAGATTGAACTACAACAGTTTGTGGTGTATGCACGACGTAAGAGTAACCAGGAATATATTTTGTGCTTAAGGCATATTGTCTTTTTACTTAGAACAGAACCTTGCTAAAATCCTAGGCTGATTCACACCACAGGCCTTACTTCTGTTCTTCACCTCTACTTGGGAACCCTCTTCTCCGTTTTTTTAAACAGTTGCATTTTTGTGTATTTTAATACCAGTACCAAATGTGGAAAAGAGAGACAGGGCTACCTTAATAAATACAACCATAACTATTGCATAAATTGTTCAATTTCTGCAGTGAAATTCAAAGAGTTACCATTTCTCATATATAAAGAAACATCCAGTTTGGCAACAAAGGCACAAACCATAATGCAAATATATAGTTCAATAAATCACCAGCTAAACTACTCTGAACATGAATCTCACTTTCAAATGAGCCTGTTCACACCTATTTTAGAATAAGCTACTCACACTTACCATACACTAATAGACTTCGTCTACTCTGAGAACTAATCAAGGAGCTAGTATTAATGTAAATGCAAACCTTAGCTCACTCAACAGTGACTTTCCCACATATGAAAACCTACAAATCACCCCGCCTGTGATTACAGCCCACAGCCCACTAATCTAACTACAGAAGCGGCGGAGTAGATATTCAGGGACAGATGCTTAAAATTCTTAGCCTGCTTTCCGATCTCTGTTATTATCATACAGATGGAACTTGGTCTAAGGCAGTATTGTTTGCAAAGAGTAAGATCTTATGGATCAGAGATGCAACCCAGACATGGTTTTAGCCTTTACAGGCATACTCCTTCTTGAGCAGGACATGCCTCACTTGTCTCCAAAGATTTAGAGAAAGAGCTACAAGGCATGACATGGAAACACCATCGCAGCATGAGGCAGAAAAGGTTTCCAACTCTTCTACAAACATGGTTGTACAAATCCAAGTGTAAATACCAGCACCTTCCTTTGAAGGTGCTTGTCTCTCTTCCCAGACTTAGTTTAAGTTTTCTTTACTTGAAAAGACATTCCTGGCTTTCTTTGAAATCTCTGTGTTTTGCCAAGATGATCGTTCATGTGTCATTTAGCACCTCAGTATAAGGCAGCCACAACTAGACTAAATGAGATAATTTCACAGCATTTTAAGTCTTCTCACAGTGTTTCTGGTAAACACAGTTTGTCTTTATGCGGTTTTACTAAGCAAAACACTACTAGCCTATTCCATAAAGCCTATATAGGTGTTACTATCTTCTCAGCAAATAGATACTACAAAAAAATGAACTATCTGAGCTTGAGTTCAAAATATAGCTTTTATTCAGCAACCATTGTACAGAGAAAAGCTGTAGTAGAAATAGTGCAAGAGTTTTGGCCAAATGTTTTGGTAAAGCATTGGGAAGTTATTCTTGATTCAATGTCAATTTATCCTATCAAAACACAGTGGATAGTTCAAAAGAAGATAGCCATTTTTACAAGAATGCAGTCGACAATGGCATTATGCACACTGAACAGAATTTCAGACATGTTCAAAACCTGCATTAAGATAAAACTAAGGTGCTAGTCTCAGTAAGGAACAAAATCTTAACGATACTTTTTATTCCCCTGAAAATTGTCATTGATCTGTTTTTGCAACTCCTAATGAAATTCCCTCATACATCATGAGTAAAATAACATAGGACTGCATACACATCTTGAATATTTTATACCAAAAGCACCAGCAATTCCAATATGATTGGCTAAGTACTATTCCCAATTGTACTTAAGCTACTTTCTCAACAAATGCATATTAGCAAGAATTCATGAATGCTGAATTGTTGTGCATCTGGCTCTTTAAAATAAATCAAATTAAAAAAAAAAAAATCTATGAAGACACTTAATCCAGAATAAGTTTCGACTTTGTGTTACACTTTTCATACTGATTTTAATAGATCTTGAAGTAAACAAATTTCCCAAATTTCAGTGGATTTTCAGAAAGAGCATCTAGCTCACACCTTGTCTCACTCTTCAGTATCAAACCAGTGGAGAATACTTTAACTCAATTGTAAAAAGTGGAACAACAAGTTAATTACATCATGAAAATAAGTATGGAGACACCAACACGCCCAGGGATCACATATTTTAAACAGCACCTTCCAGTTTTTCTTGTCAGCTTTAAATAGGAAAACTTTTTAAGGACAAAATACTTTGAGCTAGTATTCTACGTACAGGTATGGGTTCTCCACATGTTGAAATTACAGTAGCCATTACATTGGTCTGTTGTCCTTTAAAATAACCCAGCTGCCTTCATTAATATCTTTGTGTAATCCTGCCTTAAATTATACTTTCAAACTTATCTTCACTTAAAAAAAAAGAAAGAAAAAAAAGAAGTTTCTCATTTTCCCCTCACAGAAACTGAATATTCAAAAGATTTATTACAAATAATTTTGCTCTGCTTAGAAATCAATAAAGGTATCAAGTCTGTTCTTAGCTGGTTTCAAAACCCACACATTAGAGAATGCCATCCTAACATTCTATACAATAATACAATATAATGTGAAATAAGTTCTTTTTTTCATAAACACACATCTAGCCGAGAAATAATTACACCGTAAAATGTACTGTCATCTTTCCAAAGCACACTAATTAGGGATATGAGCCTGGGTGTCTTGTATGCTTATGGAAACATTTTTTCTTTCCAGCTAGTGATCATCCAAATAGTAAATCATTAAAAGGAAAACTGCAAAGGGCGTGGGTAGGGCTGTCATCAGCGTTGTGCACTAGTTACACATTCTTTCATCTTTCTTTGGAAGAGAAAGCATGATGAGGCAAAAGTTCGCAATTCTTGGTGCTGCTTCAGAGAAAAGAAAAAGCAAGTGCAGCTAAAACATCTTCTTCTTTACCAGTGGCAATATTTAAAGACACATCTCTCATTTCTCTCCTCTTTTTATCTGGGCAAACATCTTTATACCAGACTATCCTTATGTGGGGCAAATAAAACTGAAAATTCAGCTTATGCAAAGAGAGCCATATATCTACACTGTTTCAGAGCTCTTGATATTACTTTTACTATGTTTTCAATCAAGGCCATAAGAGAGCCAGTTTATAGGGGTGTACAAGAAGCCTCTTCAAACCAAGCAGGGAAGGTACAACTAGTTCTTATCTTCCAAATCCTAGGTATGTGAACCTAGCCCGTGGCACTTAATAGCAAAGTTTTCTCCTCTCCACCATTTCAGTGAAAATCATAACATTAATCAAATAAGTGTGTCTCTATGTTATGGATTTAATATCAAGTATTTGACTTATAAATAAATAAATAAATAAATAAATAATCAGGACTTTCTCAAACCTGCTCTCTCTTCCTGTGAACATTTTTTATCAGTATTTCTTTCTGTGCCAATGTGTCCTATGTTGTAAAAAATACAATTTTTTTCTTTTTTCTTTTTTGTTTTTAAAACAAGTGTTAAATTAGCTGTAGAGAAAGAAATGTTTTTCACTGGACT
>JAUBNY010001100.1:798474-813989 GCA_032275445.1 Crypturellus soui | reverse complement strand
TTTTTTTCTTTTTTCTTTTTTGTTTTTAAAACAAGTGTTAAATTAGCTGTAGAGAAAGAAATGTTTTTCACTGGACTCTGCAGATTCCTTGAAATAAAACTGTTCACAGAAGTAAGCTATACTTGATTTAAAATAAAGACAAATACTTGATGTTAAATCCATTCAAAATCACTCCCCATCCAAGCATTTGTTTTCCCTCCTGCAAGCAATTATATACTTCAGGTTTTGCATTTGTTAACCAGTTCACTACATACAAATGATGGGCATGTCAGGACACAAAGCAACACATTATATTTCATCACCCTCTCAGTGATTAAGCAGGTTAGTACATATTTCTGCAGCATCTTACTGTTCACTTTGAAGAAATTCGAACACTATACTAGCTGCTACTCAGTCTCATGATACAAAAACTGACATAGTCAGTAGTCCACAGACATACTATGTAAACCAAAAAACAAAAGTTTTGTAACAAAAAGGAGTTGCAAAAGATATGACACAATTAGAGTTATAATGTGACAAGGCACTAAGCAGGATTTACAAACACCTTAGTTACAACCAACATCAAGTGCAAAAAACAATCTAATAACACCAAGCTCCAGGTTTAATCCCAACACAATAACCAGAGACATGTATATATATATATGTTTAATATGCTTGATGTTTGACATACAAAGCTGTAATTATAGGGGCATTCCTGGTTAGTTGTAAGTAATAGCGAACACTTTAAGAGCCGCATGCACAGAGAGAGCAAGCCTAGTAGCACCCGAGGAGCACATCTATCTAGCATTTGTCATTCGCCGTGCTCAACAAATTATCCTTGCAGAACAGGTTACACATTTATACTGAAATGCCATTGCCTTCATTTGCACATCAAAGAGCTTCCAATGTAGGAAAACATTAGAGCAAATATGGATCTGAAAACTGGTTTGTCGTCATGACTGTACATACATACACATGTGTGTGTATATATATACACACTATTTTTCTTCCTTTATAAAAAACCCCCACATATTATGCTTTAGATGTTATAGCCTAGTAACTTTGAAAATAGTTGAAAATGTGGAGTACTAGTAACAGCAAGTACATTTTCAAATCTTGAGTTTTTCTTTTCTTTTATTAGTGAAATCATGCACTGAGAATGAGCATCAAGAATAGAAAGTTTAATTAAAACAAAAGGATTACTGTAAATGGTTTTTATTACCTTTCAAGCAAATCCTAGAGGAAAAACGTACACACCTTATGGCCAGTTTACTAAAGTATCTAATCATGTAATATAAGCATGATACAGACAAATAAAAGATAAGCAGGAAAGCATGAAATATGAATAGCATCCAGTCACCTGAGCAGCTGAGACAGCTAGTGTCCTCTACACGCGGCCTTCCTCTTTCTTGTAAATAACCTTATTCACTGCTGTACTGAGCTCTCAGAAAAGCAAATAAAAAGTGCTGTTGGGAAAATGGGTACAAAGCAAGCGGCACTCCATTTTCTTGCAGAACAAAAATATTGTTAGTAGGCAGCTCTAAGTTTGTTGCAGTTTAGCTGTCATACAGTTAAAGAGCCCCAGAAATTCAGTTATGTGACAATTACAGGATGGATCACATTAGAAATGCTTCTAGAACAGGACAGAATTTACATTAGAAATGTAAATATTCACAAACTAAGATGAGCTGAGAGCTATAAGGAAAAAGATATTGAAACTAATAGCTATCTAAAGATAATCCTCTCCTCATTTATTTCTGTCCTAAAGAGAGATAATTGTGTATAGCACATTGGAGAAAAATAGTATACATATAGATTAATTAAGAGCAAACAGAAACACATTGATTTATAGACACCCCTTCCCCCCAATAAAAAAAAAAAAGATTTTTTTTTTAATTTTTATTTTGAAATTGTCAGCATCTTGTAAGCCAAACCAGAACAGCAGATCAATTTCCCTTCCCAAATTCACCATTTTAGGTAAATCTTTTATATAATCTTATATATATATGTACACACATACACACACACACACACACACACACACACACACACACACAAAATCATGACTCTCTCTTTTGGATTACTAGATTTTTATTTTTATTGACAAACATCTTTCTCCCAAATGCACATGTTAAAATTTTAAACTGCACAGACCCATTATTTTCAAATATAAAGCATTCAGATCCACTTTGGGGTTTTATTAGTGAGTTGTAATTGATGAATTACAAAGCACTTACCATGTGGGAACATGAGGGATGCATGTCAGAACATTTATAAAAAGAATATGTTAGAGGAATAACCATAAAAATGATTATGAATTTGAAAAATCTTAGGGAAAAATACACATTTTTCCATTGAATTATTTCTAAGGAAAAATACATATTTTTCTATTGAATTATTTCTAAATATGTAATTATATTTCAAGCATTTTCAGTGGTATTGCTGGAAAAAAAAAATGGATTAGGCTAGTAATTAACATTCCACATTTTACACAGTGAGTTAGATTCTGAGAGTTGGCATTTACTAATATTACCATAGTAAAGGAGAGGGGCTGCTGCAGGATTAAGACCTGAAATCTCTATCAAATTCCATAGTCTGTTTCCAGAGGGAGATGTCCAAAATATTCTCTTTTTTTGTTTGTTTATTTGGGTTTTTTAAATGCATTTTTGCAGAATTGCAGAGTTTCATATTTTAACAAAGAACTTCACTATATGGAAACAATAGCCCACCCACGGTACTTTCATTCTATTTTTCAGCGAAGACAAATCTGCATTTTCCCTATTAACATCTCTAGTAATCAATTTGCATGCTTTAAAAAAATTAATTATACAAACAACTGACAATTGACAATTATTACCTTCCCCTCCTTCTAACAACAGTTTTTTTTTCTGATCTTGGATAACATAAAGAATGGATAATTAAACAATCTTTTAACCCTTCTTAATGTCAAGTACATAGAACTTAAAAGAGTTAAATTTTAATTCTAAAAAGTATACTTAGTATGGATGTCTAACAAAAACAACATCTGAGTATTATTATAAATGGTCATATTAATGATAAGAAACTTATATAAAGTCTTAGATCTTGCCTCTCTCTGGGATTCTTAGTTGTAGGGACAGTTTGGTTTCTATATTTATCTTTACATGGAAGTTTGATGGTGACTCTGCAGATACCCAGTGTCCATAAAATTACCAATGTGGACCATTTACCATTACAGCAAATTACTACAGAGCAGCCTAAAGGTGTCAAACAACCTATTAATCACTGGAATCCAAAAGCATTGACACATATATAATTACCTTAAATTCTGTTTCTTATAGCTGATATGCTGTGTTTCAGTGTGTCAACAGTGAGAAATTATATTGCTTTGAACAACTTGTACCCTGACCTGTTAGAGAAAGTTTCACTTCATTCTTTCACTCCCACAGCCCATGGTTCAAATATTCAAACAAACCTTAAACCAACCAACCAACCAACCTCAGCTATGGTGCTGCTAGTAAAGGTTAACACAATTTTTGTGGGAGAACTGAATTATGGCATAGCCTACAACGCACGCATTAATTTGGTTACATGAAACCAACTGTTTCAGCTGATTGGAGCAGACATAGATACTTATCTAACCAGCAATGGCACTAACCAGCAATGTTAATGCCAAAAGTTTAATAAATGCAAGCAAGTTAACTTCTAATGCTTATTGTTTTGGGGTTGCACTGTGTAACAGAGGCAGTTTGCAGAATCATCATTTTTGCTGTTCCATTTCTGTAGGCAACATAGAAATTGAAACCTTGCACAACTAGAAGTGTGCTAATGTAATACCATTGGCAAACAAGCAATTCACACAAATTCTGCAAATAGGTAACACATTAAAGTGGCAGAAAGTTTTGAAAAAAATACAGAGATCTTATAGTTCATCTCAAGCATGGGCTGTTTGGATTAATCCAAATTTACTCTTGTGAATATTACAGAAACACTGTTGATGTCTAAAACAAGCACATTCAGATATTTTCATTAGGAGAGTTACCCACATGGATTATCTGTTGTACAGGTCCCACTGGTTTGTTCCTATGTTGATATTTACATTAATAATGAAAGGAGTAAGATGTTTCAATTAATACATCTTGGATGGATAAGAATCAGAAAGCATAATGGTATCCTGAGAAAAACAATATTAAGCTAAAGCTGAAATAGTTTTGCCAAGGGTACAAACATATATACTGTTGTTTGCCAGTAATCACTGTTTTCCACAGATTTTGTGCCACTGCAATAAGATGACCCACTTCTAGATCACATTAACGTCTGCCATCTCCAGCTCTATAAAACTCCAAACTAAAAGAAAAGAATGAAGTTATGGAGAAAAGGCCTCAGAAGAGGAAAAGAAAAAAAGTCTGTTCAATCTGAGAAATATATGTTCTGAATCCACCATGAGCAAGATGAGGAGCAGGTAAGGCTTTATCTACAGTATTTGAACCACAGAAACTAATAAATTGCTAGGGAGAAAGAGATAATTCACTAGAATGTGTTGATGATCTGAAGTCAAGACAAAGTTGATCAGCCAGGGCTTTTATCTGCATAGCTTCTATTGAAAGGAGGTCCCAAGTTTTTAATTAGGTAAATCAGTAATTCCTTTGTAAATTCCGGTTTTACAAATCTGGGACTGAAAAGCAACTTGGCAGAACAAGGTAAAAAGACAAGCCATTTTACATGCTCCCTACAAATAATTAAATTAAGAAATAATTAAGAAAAAAATAAGTAAAAAGATACTGGTATATTCAGCACAGTGGATCATTAAGGAAACAATAGCATTATTGAATGCAGCCCAAGAGGCCTGGGTAAAGGTTTTTTTTAAAAAAACTACAGATTGTTTCATCATCTGATGCTTTCTATACATTTCTGAATGCCAACATAGATGGAAAAACCAAAAGTCAGGAAATGGGAGGGGAAGAAAGGGGATCCAAAAAGTCTGGGACAGGGAAGGGGAATTTGATGCCAGCAAAAGAGCAAGAAAGGAAAAGAGACAATGAAAAGTAAAGGGGAAAAGAAATGAAACAAAACTAATAAATGGCCACAGTAGGTAAGTGAATAACTGGTTGAAACAAACATTTTTTTCAGCCAAGGGGGATGGTCAAAGCTGTTGCTTGAGTCAGCATGCATCCCTGGCTACTGTTGGTTAAAGGTGCCATTTGCTTTTCTCATACCATATATGATATATATTCACAGCATTTAGTACTATATCTTAAGAAGTGTTTCTCCAAGGTCTAACCACAATGTTGTCACCTAACTTGGTCAAAGAAAAGTCCCCAAATCTTCTGTAATGCCTTACTTTGGAATTACCTTTTCCTTCTCTTGCACCAGTTCTTAAATCTATCTGTCTTAAAAAGTTCCAATTTTGCTACAGAAAATTCCACCAAAAATGTGCAATTGCTACATGCCAGAGTAATTAGTCTAAACTTCACAGAGTTATCTCTCTTTATATATGAAACATTGAATTCTCTTCTAAAACTCAAGTCTGAAAACTACGTTCCTTTTTGTAATGCAGCTCCTGTTTCTCTTTGTGATTTGCAAAGGCAGCCATGCAAAGGGCTGCAGAGCTTGGACTCAGACATGAAGCATTTTCAGGTTTTAAATGTACTTGCAGAACTGTAAGGCAGAACTTATCTACAAATGTATAACCCAATGACTCATCCCATCACTCTGGCAGCGACTGCCCAGAGTCCCCTTGTGGGATGCATATGTCTCCCACTCTTATCTATCTAAATTCCATGCAAGGTGCATTTTGCCCAACATGTCAAAACTCAGATTTTCCGACTTCCATTTTAACGGTCTCTCAGAAAGCCCAGGTTAAGGTACATTAAAACATTTTACTGCATTACTGAAAAAGGGAACATGGAAAAACAATCGTTTCTTTACTCTCAGTTTTCAGTCAAGCCACCTTTGCTTTCTAAATGAAGTAAGCAAAGACTCAAATCCTTAAGTCAATGCAGGCAGCATACCATAAAGCTATCCCTAAAGCTTTCCCCCTCTTCTGAGGCTTCCAAATCCTTGGTCCCGTCTCGTATCCGAGCATGCTGTTCTATTCAAAGAGTTATTTTCTCCTGGATCTGCTTGTTTACCCATTTATGGTACTGCTTTACCAACAGCTTGCACAGACACAATTTGTAGGGCAGTGCACAAAGGCACGAGCACAGAAACTCCCTAAGCCAGCACTGTCATTAGAGTGTAATGAAGCTATGGCCCAAGTCATTTGCTTGAAACTGCACTTCACGTCAAAGGAAGATGGTCTGAAACTGAACTTAATACTCCATGCTATGTCTACACTACTAATTTAAACATGACACGGCAAGTTGTCTGCCTAAAGACAGATCAGCCTATGTCTACGACCATGAACTCACTGTTCCTAAGACAGAGTGCCCTTGTCCCAGCTTCAGGCTTGCACAGGCCTGCCCAGAGACACCCGACAGGCTTTTAGATCTGCTCACCTCCATGGCCCATATATCCTTCCTGTCATGACACGTCATCACACCCGCAGTGTTCAAACATGATCCTTTCTTCCTGTGTCCTCAGTCTGGCAGGACCTTGAAACCACCCTGAATAAGAGCCTTCCAAAGCCAAGGCTCCTGAAATCCCTGCGAGTGCCACTTTTCATGCTCACATCCATCTCACCAGCTTGCACTATTTTCTAAAGCAGCTGTGGCTACACACCCTTTCGAGGGCGATTGAGGCTGATGATGCCACTGCCCATCAGAGGGTCCATACGGGGCACTCAGGTCCCTGGTTATAGCAAACAACATGGAGAAAAAGACTCGTGTGGAGACAACCATAGTAGTTCACTCCAAGGATCTGCACTGCGACAGTTCTTCTAAAAAGAAGATAAAAGCAGAAATGACACTGTTACAGAAACTTTGCACTTTCTATTATTAACATGGTGCATAATATCCTAATATAACTTCCATTTTAACTCTTTCCAGTCCCACTGTTTTAAAACAAGGAATTTCTTTAGACCATCATGACTTTATCCCTCATTGAGAACTTCATGTCTCTGAGACTGGCTGCATATTCCTAGCAAAGATCTTCTGCATGTGGAAGCTATGGGAGTCACAAGGAAAAGCCTTCTCCTACCTCAACCACTTCTTACGACATTGAAAGAAGGCCTACAACTTGTTTCTTAGGATTAAGCTATACAGAATTGTTCTGCATTAGCTAACAGACAACATTACATTTGCTTAGCTTTCTGTATGAGATCATAGCCCCGTCAAAGCTGCGTGAGCAGTTGGAGGTCTAGCATGTCTTAGCACTTACATTTCTGACAACTGTCGTGTCACCAAGCTCCCCACTGACAAGCTGACAGACAACTATGGCCCTTGAAAGAATATTGTGCTCCTGTCTTAACACTTGAATTTCAGGTGTTAGGAGAAAACTAAGACAGTACATGGTTTCACTTGAATGCACTGACAGCTCTCCCCTTCACAACTGCTTTTAAATTATAGCAAAAAACATGATACAAAGTATAAAAATGTGAATACACTATGCTCAGATCAAGATTCATATCTGCATTTAAAATTTTGTCTTAAAAAGCACATCTAGTATTACTTGCTCTCATCTTCCTAGAAATTGTTTGAGACCATGACAGTACTGTTTGAGAAGCATCCAGTTTCATAAGATCCATTCCACAGTGTATTTTTCAAACTGTGGTAGATCTGTATGTCAGAGGCACAGAACAATGTTTTTGTTACCTTGAAGAAAGCACTTCTTCAGCCTACTTCAAAAATCTCTTGATACTTTCTACTTCATGAAACATCTGTCAGAATCAGAGTTCAAAAAGCAAACACTGCCATATGCTGCATCATCTCCTGTAACTGAAGTATTTCATAATTTCACAAGCAAGCCAGGAAAAATAAAAGCATGCATTTCTTTCGCACAAATTTTAAAAATAGGTATTTCTAAAGAGTGGAAAAGTGGTAAAATATTCACCATAGTATTGCCATCTCAAGATTTAACTCAATTCTCAGGTGTTTTTCTTCTGAAGCCTAGTTTTGCATGAAGACACAGCATCATTCATAACCATTTTCTCCAATGAAACTCAGACATAGCTATTTAGCAATCATGTGCTGAAGGTGATCAGTCTTTCTCCGAGTCAGAAAAAAAACTAGGGCCTTGCCAAGGACTGTTTGGGCCAATAAATAGTTATCCTATAAGTTACAAAGTATCCAAAAATATTTTTTTTAGTGATTGAGGAGGAAGTGGTAGCTTTCTCCCACTCCAAATAAAAGGGAATCTCTTACTCCAGCATGGATTTCTTTTCACAAAAACTCTTAAGTTTCTATTCAGGTCATCTACATGTCTTTCCCTGCTTGAGACGCATTCTATCACACGACCGCTTTTTCTTTTTCAATAATTCTTCCCTCTCTACCAAATGATGAGTTTTGTGACAGTGTTGGGTACTTTGGGGGACAAACAAGATACTCATAAGATGAATGTTGTTGACAAAAAGAGTCTTCAGAAATGTTTCATATAAACTCTAATATTTTGACAGATTCTAAATAGTATATTTAGTACAGGCTCCTCTTTTAGAAAAATCATATCTAATTATTTTTAACTGTGAACAACAGCGTATAAGACAGCAAAGTCAGTGATCCTATGAAGACTGAAGTGGTAGGGTGTGTAAAAGAAGGATTGAGACATATTTTAAGTAAACAATGAGGAAATAAAGGAAACAATTTAGCCAGTGGCCATGTAAACCACTGTAATTCATATATTTTTTTTCTATATTGTACTGTCAGCATATTCAGAAAAAAAGTCTAGTGTAGTCTTAAAAAGTGTTAAAAGAAATGGTTCTAGGCCAAAAATGACTAATTATTGAATTGGACAGGAGGAAAGGAGTGTATTACACAGACGAATTTGACTTGAGTATCTAAGGCTTTAATTCACTCATTGTGAAGGCATTTGTTTCATTTAAAGCTGATTCACTTTATGTTATTACAGTCTAATCAAGAATACATTTTCTGCTCTGACTGTCAACATTTATTACTTAGATATTATTCAAGGTGCAGATACAAATTCCCCACTACTGATTAGATTCCCAATTCCTGAAAAGCATTAGGACTTCAAGTGGCTATCTTTGCCAGACATGATATTTAAACATACTCTAGGGCTACAATTCCCCCTTAAATTAGTGGCGTTGCAAGCAATGATGAGAGAGAGCTGATTGATAGTATTTTTCCCTACCTCAGTCAAGTGCAGGATACTAAAATATGGTTTTATGAGTGATCTGTGGTAATTGTCTTTGCTAAGAATCTGCCTACATTCAAATATAATGTATAAAAGTTATAATTTTTTAAGTATGAGGTTGGGTAGTAATGCTACTCATCCCGCATCAGGTGACATTACCAGCCAAAGGCTGTAAAGTAAACAGAGATTTCTTTCAAAGGGCAATGCAAATAATTTAAAGGACTCTTAATGTCTTTGCAGATAACCAAACTGCTAAGCGTAACTCAATTATACCAAAGCAAGCATGAGAACAGGCAGCTCTGTGGTATTCCCTTCCTTCGCATTTCTCCTGCCTCTACATTTTCATTCCCTTCCAGTGCCAGCCTCGCTGCTTGCAGACAGGACGTGCCCACCATCCTGGTCTGGTCATTGACACAGTGATGGGGGCTGCCGGGTACCTGAGCTGAGGAAGTGACAGAAGGAGACACCAGAGGAGTAACACAGTTTTCACCTCAAATGAGCTGTCAAATCATACACTCAAGTCAGTGCTGTAAATAATTTCCTCTCTCCTCCAGTCTTGCAGCAATTGATCCAGAAGGCAAGACCATGCTGTCATTACTCACCTCCTTAAAGGTTTCTTTGCTACTTGACAAAGTTCTTCCAGAGATTTCTTTAGGTTTTACTGTTCAAGGCAGCAATATCCCATTCAAAAGTGCCCCTCACAAGGAAAACAGTTTTAGACAATTTATTCTTGTTAAATAACTGGAAATATTCCTGCCCTCTTTGGTGACTAAGCAGAATTAATTTTGCCAGCAACAGGTTCACATCTCCTGCTAAAGTGATTCTGTATCTTAGTAAATTGAAATATGGGAAAGTAGCAGTAAAGCAAGATACAGTAAAATTTTTAAAAGCTGGCAATAAACATAGTTTCGGGAATGCCTACACTGAATAGGCAGGCTTGGAGAACCTCAAGAGTTTGAGAGTTCAACAAGACACTCCAACAAGAGACTGTTGGAAACGTCTCCGCTGGTAATGCTGATACAACGTGATCGCTGGACACGCTTCAGTCCCGGTAACACACTCAGTGAGGAGATCAGAACAGCAGAAAGCTGCTATGCTCTTGGAAGAGGTGAAACCAGTCTGCAATTTTAACAAAATTTTGGGGAAGTACATTCTGATTTTGCACTCTGTTCACTAACCTCAGCTTCTGATGGCACTGGAGAAATGCTCTGCTCCCCAGCTCCTCCAAGTTAAACTACTTTTTCTTCACACCTGCTGGCAGAGGAGGAACTTGCTGAATTAGTTTTGGATGGAGGAGATAAAAAAAAAAAACAAAACAACAACAAAAAAAAAAACACAAGGGTAAGCATAACATTTTACCTAAACACAATGAAAAATCAGTCACTTGTGTGATGCCCTCAGTACATCACAACTACCATAACGTACGCATTCTGTGCTCTAAGCAGTGAGCACCACTGTGTGGGCAGTATCTGCTAAAACATCCTAGACAAATAATGAAGCAGTAAGAGACTATACACATGCTAAGGATAAGACCACCCAAAATGAAGTGTTTTGTTTTGTTTTTTTTTTCTCTCCCTTCCAAAAGGAAGTGTGCTTAAAAACATGAAAAAAGTGGCCCTCAGATTCCCTTAGTTGCCCTACAGGAATTTTGAGGGAATGCTAAGGAAAGGAAAAAAGCATTTTAAATTTCTTTTTCCAGAAATGCATTCTTTTCTATTGTTTTAGGACACTTGCTAACTAATTTAACTCCAGAGGGTATTTTCAAGTACAAGTATCAGACTTCAGAACAGTTATCAGCTACGTTTCTGTAGTAAGCAATTCTTGGTTCAAATTAAGTTTATAAGGAAAATAACAGGAAATATTGCCTCCTACAAAATAGGTTACATCTATGCTCAATACAGAATAAACTGAACAACAGAAACAAGCTCTTTTTAATGTTTTTATTATAGAAAAAAAGGCTTACACTTGACTCCAAAAAAGCATTATTTTCATGAACAAAGAATTTATTACAGTGAAGTCGCTTAAAGAAACTTTCAGAGATTCCAAAAAAAAAAAAAATGCCATAACTCCCTCAGATAGCACTCTAACTTATTTGCACAAGTAAAGTAAATCCCTTCACTCTTATCACTTTTCTGATCCAGTACAGAACTTACGATTTTCTTCCCCCCTACTCCTTGATAAACATAGCTGAGAGAAAAATTTGGTGGAAATGGCAGTACTTTTCAAGTTTGATTTTCAACCATTTTATAGCATTGGATTGACATGAAAATTCAGAACTGACAAGATATACTTTTATCACAAGTCTATCAGTTAAATAGTATAGCTGCAGCAGATTCCAGTGTGATTCCATAAATGATCTGTGATCATTTATCATTTTCAGGTCCATACCACAGAAGATTTCTTAGCAAGGTATTTGGCTCTTTTGACTTTATACTAAAAACAAACAAAAACCCTACACAAAAATGGAGGCATGCAATTGAAACATTGAGACTTAAGATTTTAAGATTTTTTTTTAGTTAAAACATGACAGAACAAATTGCAGTGTTCCAGATACTGCTTTAGTTTTATAGAAAAATCAAAACTGCTAGCTCTGGTTGATCCAATATGAAAAGTAGAACTAATCCATACTTGAGACCTTATTAAAAGAGACAAATCACAGATCCAACAATATCTCACTTCCCTAGTAGTGCTACATGTCGACTAACCGTAACTCAAGAGCATCTACGCAACATTGAAAGAAGTTTCTAAGCACATTTAAGCGTCCCACGCTTCAAATGTATGCTAAGGCTGCACTTTAAAGTATTGTAGAGATTTTAAAAAAAGTTTTAAAAAACAAGAAAATCAAGCTCTTATTTACAACCAACTATGCAAATTTACTAGGACAAAAAAATTAAAAAAGGCAAATCACAGAAGGAAAAAGGAGAAAACAATAAGAAAGAAAAGCGACATCAGACAGCTGCTATTCAACACCTACTTTCCTCTCCTCCTCAAAGGAAAAAAGTTAGTCTAACTCACACATGGAGTTTTTTCTGAAAATAATTTCCTAATCTCCTCAGATTTAGTTAACCTGTGCACTGCAACATGAAGCTAGTTCTTACCATACTACTTAAATAGAATTTTCTAATCTTTCCTAAAACTAAAAGCTACATTTTCCTCGGTTAGGACTCATATCATCATAACTTTTATGTTGGCATAAACCTTATTTAAGTTCACCAACTGTCATATTTAACATTCTTTAATTTTTGTGCTACATCACGTAATTTCTTATGTGATCAAACTACCACATAGAGATGACATGAAAATTTGTATATTATAAAACAACGTAAAAATCTCCATGGATACAAAGAGGAGAAACAAGAAAAGCTTCTTCCTCCCCCCTGCTCCTATGGCACTCTCCATGGCATCAGCACCAAAGGCTGCCGCTTTATAGCTCATCCTTGAGGGTTTTAACCCTGGAGAGAAGTCAGTCCTTTTCAGAGTCACAGGTTTGTGTTAAAAAACGACTTTTATGACCGAATAGGTAGTGAAAATGCAGGACACTAACAAAAATCTCTCCTTCAACGGATGTTAAAGTTATGCTCTATTAACATCTTTTCAGAGTAGGTAACAGTCTCAAAACTATCAACATCAACAACCTCAAAGATATGTAACAATCTGACTTTAACATTGTAAACAGGTTTACACCATTCAGAACGGCTTGTCATTAAAGTTATGCAAAGCAGATGAAGGACGCTTAAATATTTAAGACCTCTGTCATCAAATTGCACTGTGGATTCTGATTTGAATTAAAATGTGCGTAATTACTCGCATAAAGGAATTTAACAGGAAATCCTGGTTTAAAGAGAGGCTTATAATGTAGCTTTCCGATAACTTTTAGCTGCATAAAGCTCTAATAAGGACTTATTTTAATATATAATTCCCACAACCTCTATCAAGTAGACATTCTTAACCACCTGTAAATATATTATTACATGATAAAACTGTCCTCCAAATATAACAATTTATTCTTAATTTTATATAAAATTTAAAAAAAAGTATTTTTTCCAAAATAATATGCAACCACTAAAATAAGTGACTTTTTGAAAAATTCTAAGCTGTCTGTAGCTCTCAGTCTCTGAAAGACTTTACAGACCTCTTATTCTTGGTTTCCATCTTTAATTTTAGATAAACAAGTGTTTAGCAAGGCTATATTATTAGTAGTTCATCACATATACGGAAGTCAGTAATACCATCTTAATTTCGCTGTTCTAATGTACAAATCAAAAAAAAAGCTTCAAAAAAATAGCAGTCGTACCTGAAAATTCCCTTGGTTTACACTGCTTTGATAAATCTATTAAAGACAATTAACAGAACTTCCGATTTCCTTTTTTCCCTGTCAATATCTGAAAAGAGTTGAATACATGCAAGTCAAAACTACGTAATTCAGATAAAAAGGTCCTCATTCATGAAGATCATTAATAAATGACTACCTTCAATAAATAAGTCTATTTGGAAATTGTAGAGAATTCTTTTTTCTAAACAATTTAGTCTTTTTTCTTTTCCAATATGCTTTTCTGTTTAAGCTCTCCATCTGAAAGTTCTGTATATTTTTCCTTCTTTTCTTCTTCTTGGTCTTCCTCACTGCCTTCATCTGTGAGCTCCCGATCACCACTTTCCTTTTTAGGTGGCTCACTTTCATCTAAAGCCCCGTCTGTATCAGCTGTGCAGATGCCATAGCACATGATACTGATGACCCCCAGGGGCAGTCCAAAGAGAAAACATCCCAGCAGCGGTGAACTCTTGAACACAGACTGTTGGAACAAAAATCTGAAGTCAAAAAACCCTTCTAGTGAATACACAAAGTTGCCACATAATATTCTTAAACAAAAGGGAACTTACAACTACAGTGGACTTGGCATCATAGACTATTCTCTTGATTCGCTGCAGAAATCCATCACCACCCTGTGCCTGCAATTTCAAATGGAACCATGTCAAAACTGTTGACACTTTTCAGTTATGATGCCAAAAGTTCATTCTTCAGACCTTGCAATCTTAAGTCCCTTTAGAAGGAAACGAAAAGTAATTATTCTTGCATCTTATGATGCCCAGACACTCCAACGTCTCAAGCAAGGACAAGCATTTCAATAGCCACCTGAAAAATCCTCTCAGAGCTGCTTAAAGCAACTTATGTCAACAGTGAACTGGCACTCTTTACCTCCTCTTACCCCAGAAAAACACTAACAGAAACTACCACGTGTCTGGCTTAAAAAATCTACAATCTTGAAGAGGTCACCTGAATTTTCCTTCTGCTTCTGGCTATCTATTTTAAAATGATGATTACAGCTGTTAGGGAAACTGAAAAACTGAATAAAAAGAGGACATGTAGGCATAGTAAACAAAGCATGAGTTGAACAACTACAGCCTATACCTACCATATTTCTTAATTTATATAAACCTTCAAAATACTATGCGAATCCAAAGGCAATTCATCTGTTGAACAGACACAGTCTTTACTTTCTCTTTGCCCAAGGAATAAATGGGCTGAAAAGTTACACTTTGGAGGAGCCAACTGAGCAAGGACTCTGCTCACAAAAACCCTCCAGATTCATAAAGATGAGACTGACTTAAGAAAGCTACCATGTAACACAACAGTTTGGGATTATTCACCTTAGTGCTCTTATGTTCTATCAAGGAAAGAGTATGAAGTGGGATTAAACTTCCCCGAAATTCCACTACAATATGGAAAGTCTGTATTCTCTTCTCCTTTACCTGGAAAAAAACTGCCATTCTTTAATAGCTACATGATTTCTTGGGTCTGAACGTACCCAAAGTAATTCCATTTTTTATTTATATAGAGATACACATGGCTCTGTTTAGCTTTAATGACATCACTTATTTTTTGCATTTATGTGAAAGGGTTAAGATAGACAGAGATGTGCATCCAGATAGACCTTTAATCATTCTAGTTGAAATACTGTAAACAAAAAGTACAAAGGGATGAGTGATACTATGACAAAATGCAAAGAGCACAAAAAACAGAATTTCTCAGACTGAAAAAGCAGACAGAAATCAATTTTGCTTGGTGCTTCAGTGAGGATACTTATATGCAGATGAGTAGATATTAATAACAACTTACAATTTGAAAACACAATAAAAGAAATAGACATAAAGAAATGAGAACTGAAGACCAAAGAACCATCAAGTTGCAAAAACACCCCTGGTCTTACAAATCCAAGCACGGCCAGTAAAGACATGAACCATAAGCAGCTCCGTTTATATTAAGCTGTACTACATGCATTTGGCAGATTAAATAAAGTATGCCATACTACTGA
>JAUBNY010001100.1:725622-767525 GCA_032275445.1 Crypturellus soui | reverse complement strand
AGACGCAGGCCCAGCAGGGTTGGGGATGTCTGCAGGGGCTGACAACAATTTGGGCAACTCCCAGGAGATTCGGACTCAACATGCAGTAATTTGAAAAAGTCTAAGTGTATCTAGAAATCTATCTGTGATCATGTCCCAGATTTCTGAATGTGCCCCCGCTGCATCCAAAGCCACTGCTCTCCCGTGGCTCCTGGACAACATTTAAATTTGGGGAAATTTATGAAGCCTTTGCTGTTCACCGCAATATCAGTTCTAGGGTCAGGGAGGAAAGAGAAAAATCATCTCATGTACTTCAGAAACCAAGAGGCACATTCACACACACTAGCTTTATACTCCCAATGTTTTTTGTCTTGGAGAGTCTGATTTTTTTCTCATGTTGTAGTTATATAAAAGGCTAGTAATTTGAAACCCTGCCTAGAACAAAAGAAAGGAAGGTTAAGCTTATATGTGAAGTTAGATCCTGAATTTACTTATGGATTTTTTTCCTACAGAAGAAAAGTTGAGAGAGAATTCCAGAAGTAACTACCCTCAGACAAGTGTCCAGAAAAGAGCTATCCTGCCTCGTGACAAAATTACCCTTTTAGGATTTCGGGTGAATATCCTGGGCGAAGAAAGGTTAACTCAAGGGATTATGTCACGTTGGCATAGTTTGTCATCTCTTTTCTCTGGATTTCTTTTCCAGTTATCTCACTTGCTTAAACAATATTAGTAACAATAGTAGTAATAATAACAGGGAGCAGTGATAAATACTTTTAAATTAGCTTTTAAAAGTAAGCAGATTTATTTTAAGGATAATAGCATTTCTCTTTCTTCAGGTATTGATGGCTTTAAAAAGAATTTCACCTGCAGCAACTCTCCAGCAGAGATTAGGCTGCAGAGCACAAATCTGATTGTTCTTCTGTTTGAATTGAAGCTGTAACGGAGCCACAAAGGTCTTTCTTGATAATCTAAACATCCAAGTGCACTCAAAAGTATTGTGAGTTTAATTTAAGAGACAGCCATTTTCTGTAGTAACATCTAAAAGTGATAAAATACCTGCCTTTTTTTCATATGAGACACAACTACACATGTATACATTCAACATTTCCTAGTCAAGAGTTTTAATAGCAACTTCAGGCATTTTTTTATTGTATTTTGTTTTAACCTTAGAAGTTCAGATAATTTAAGGGAGTATAATTATAAAAGAATGTTGTAAACGCTGCCCAAAATACAAGAATTTCAAAAGAAGACATTAATTTTGACAGTTAAAATCCTGCACAAAATACAGAAATAAGATAAACAATACAGTATATATGAACCAAATATTATTGTTTCACATAACTAATACTTCACAAAAATGACATACAGCTGGATGCCAGGCCAAGGTCCTAGTAAAAACTTTCTCAGCCTATTTTTTGCAGCCTTTGTAAAAATAACAACCTTGTTGCCAGATGTTTTGTTGAAGTTAGTTATAGATGTTGAAGTTAGATATCCCCTCTGGAATGATGGCCAGCATCTTTGTAACTAACAGCTTAACTTATGCCTTAGATTTCCAGCATCCCACTGATTTTCACAGAACTCTCTGTCCTCCTTTGGGGCTTTGAAGCTGCAAAAGAAAGTAATGTTTTGTTGGCTTGTGAACCAGTCTGTCAACATCTTGAGACTGTAATTTACAGCATGCTTACTACAGTTTGCTTGGATTGGCACAAACCAGCATAGACATGTCAGTATTATTAGCAGCAGTAACTGAAGGAGCTAACATAATAAGGAACTTCATGAGATACCTCGTGAAAATATTTTTGAAGAGTCTTCTCGTGTGCTTCACTCCTCCACCCATATGAGAAAGTATTCTGCTTTTATTCATTCGCAAACATTATGTTCTGGTAAACAGGTACATAATATTCTCTATTAAAATGATATATTTACATATATATGTACATAATAATAATTCCCTGAATTATATTATATTCTCTCAGAATTCCTTGCTTGCTTTGTCACTCTCTTCTTCTCCTATATGTAAAAATTGAGTTTCTTCTTCACTTTTTTTTAAAGATCCTAATCTGTCAGAGACTAGAAGCCTGAATTCCTACCACCTGTGTCATTTAACTCCTGTGTAACATTCATTTAATGACTTAGCTTTGTATGCATTTACATGGTCTACAAAGACACACAACATATGCTATTTTCACCATGGTGTTTTGAGATCTAATTAATATTCCCTTTCATTTTTCACAAAAGAGCATTTGTATTGTTCAGAATATTGCTGCAAAAGTTAATTAACTAATATTATATATGATTCATAGACATTTCCTGTATTATATGAATATCAATAAGAGAAAAAGGATTTAAATGTTTAATTTCTGCTACAGTAAGAAAAGGTATGTGCAAGAAGTCAATACATTACATGAACTGCAGTTTAACAATATTACTTTGGAATTTTAATAGCATCTGTCTTTATAAAAAAATAGTTGTTACATTATACCTCATAATACAATGGGTAAATTTGAAATATCCATTAACAATAAGGAAAATATGACAGTGATGGTCCAAGATAAAGTCTACAGTTAGATTTTAAGGGTAGAATTTTATATCCTGCTACATCAGAAATTTTCTGACAAGTCACACACACTGTAGCTTCACTGTTCCAGAAGAACACATAAATTTGCAAGGATTAGGATATTCCGAGAATTTCATCTTTCCAGAGTATTTTCATTTTCTTAAGCAGATTTTTATGAGAATTGTTTCTGCCGATCCTTGATGATTTGTATGAACTTTATTAGCTGCTAACGTAGAAAGCATTGCTGCCAGTAATGGAAAACCACTGTCTCTGGATCCTTCCATAGTCTTCTAAGTGAATACATGGTTTCTAAAAACTTCAGTTTCCTATAGTTATCATGCATTCCTTACTCTACCTTATTGTAATGGAAGACCTGTACCAAATCCAAATATACAGAATTAGGCAGCAATTTTCCACAAAAAAATATTTCATTGAAAATGTGTAACATTGACAACAAAGCTGTTGATGCAGAAGCATTGTTTTCAATTAACATTCCATGAGCGGAAAGAAAAGGGAGGGGGAGTTAAATCCTAAAATAAGACTATTTTCAAAATGAATCTCTACTTTACTAATCACTTTAATTTTGAATTTTGAGATGACTGCATAAAGCCATATTAATACATTTACTTCATCCTTTTTAAATGCTTCCTGCTTGCTTTTCCTGTATGTTCAGCAAGCAGCTGGTTGTTCAAAACCTCCGTGGGGATAATTAATGTTTCAAGTCTAAACTTTTGTAGGACAAAGCATTTTGCTAGCTATGCCATAGACATGGCATCCCTTTTGGAAGCTGTGAACCCTCCTCTCTCTTTCCTTAATGGAAGTTTTATCATTTGTACAGACTCTGTAACAGGATATGCACTAGTGAAGAATACGAAAAAAATACTTTATGGAAAATATATGATGAACAGCTCAGATCAGCAGTCCCTTAGACCAAGCTTTAATATGTTCACCATCCCCTTGAGACTGAATTAAGCCTTTGCTGGCCAGACAAGTGCCGGCCCGTTACCAGCATCTGCTGTTCCTTGAAAGGGGCTGATCCTTGATGGTGCTGAGTTGTCTTTCAGATCCCCAGGGCTGGTGAGAGGGTAAGTTTTTATATCTTTATATGGAAATACTTTTCCTCTTAAATCCTAGAGCTGTTAACTCTTGCTGTTTCGACAGTTATACTTGCATCTGCTTTTGCTTTTCTTATTCTGTGTGATTTTAGCTCGCATGCTTTCCGACACTGAAACAAGAACTTTCTCAGTAAACTGAGCCAGGGTCATACAGAGCCACTGTACTCAGTTAGGGCTTGGATCACAGCTGAACCGCTTAGCAGAAGGTTACAAAGCAAATATTCAGAAAACTTACTGAGAGAAACTTATTGGTAGATAAAGCAAGAAAACAACAAAATCCAAGTCAGATATGAGCAGCATTTACTGGTTTCCATACTGCATCTGTGCTTTATATTGATTTGGTTTTTATCCAAGCCAATTTTTATTGATTTGGTTTTTATCCAAGGGTTTTTATCATCCCTTTATTGAATGAAGGAAAGTGACATGGTGTTAGCTGGTCAGTTAGGCCCAAGGGGCACAAATAGGTCCTAAATGGCCCTTAAGACCCCCACTTGCAGTCTCCTTTCACCTTGCTCTGCCTAGTTGCACCAGTGCCTGCAGCAGCCCTGCTCCTGCTCCCCTGCACACCCCAACTGCCTGCGCCTTGGGGCAGCGGGATGGGTCCTGCTGGCACCAGGGACCTCTGCCCACATGGGTCCCTGGGCCACGTGGCATTCTGAGGCCTTGTAAGAAACTGCGTCAGGGACCACCTTCTCTATAGCAAGGAATAATGATATGTTTGCTTCTGGAAGGAACTTTGTAGAGTGTTGGGGTTTTGTTTTTGCTTTTAAAAAGTGAGCTCTGTAGAGGAGAAGTGCCATGTTAGACCTCAGAACTGCTTTTATATGCAGCTATTACAAGCCTCAGCAAAAATTTACTAAACTATTCCAATAACTATTGTGCTTTACAGCAGACCTTGCAATGCTCTTAATTACGGGTTGAATTGTTATCTAGATCTCATAGCAGGTTCAGCCTGGGTGCAGTTCAGTGAATAAGACTGGTTATATGTCTGGCCACAGATGCATGAACACATTTCTGGAAGTTAATGAGGTAAGACTGCTGCTGCTCTATATGTTACATGTTATTTGATCTTAAGTTTATCCTCACAAATGAAAAGGCTTTTATGATTACGCAGTAGAGCTGGGTTTGAATGCCATAGCCTTATTTTCAGTATGTAAAGTATATTGTATCCCAGATTTGTTAATAGTTTAAGTAAATTCTTGCAAACACAATTATGGATAAGCAATTTATGAGTCATTTATGAATAAGTAATTTATTAATTGTTTATCAGTATTTTATGGGTACTCTTTATTTGAAACAAGTTATTCATAAACACAAGCGCCTGCAGTATCTACTGATTCAGTAGTTGGGTCTAATGACTTTTGAAGACTTTTTTATCTAAACTATGCAAAGGCTTAATAAAACTGATATAGGAGCTAATATTATACCACACAGAAGCCACATGGAGTAAAGTGGACATAAAATATGCTCCTAACTACTTAGGAATGGGCAAAAGAATATGAAAACATTAATGCTTGTGTGTCCAGCCTTCAAAAAGCTTTCAGAACTGATTTTTTCATATGTTTGTAGTGATATCACATGCACTGAGAATTATCCAAGAATATTTTTGCTGCTGATAGAAATTATAAAACCCCAAACTAATTGAATATTAATGACAAATGTCTTTAACTATAGTTCATGAGGGAAAAAAAACAAAGTCAGTTTTACTTGGAAGCTAAGAATTTTTCCATTTGCAATATTTTTCTTCTTTGTTATGGCAGAGACAAATTCTTTATCGAATCTGTATGTATAGTTTTATAATTTATTAGATTTATAAATGATAACTTCTGCTATATAATTATTGTTCCACGTGTTTCCTAGAGATTGTTTGGTCACTATCAAAATGAACAAAATAAGCGAAAGAGTGTAATTTACAAAAATATTCTCAAAAAATAGATATTTTCATAAATCATTACAGTTCATCTGTGCAGACTTGGAAATACTTTCTTTGTGCTATAATCAGAAGCCTAAAGCAAAGGTTTTCTTGATTTTGGTATGTTTACATATAGATACCATTGGGCTGTCTACCGTTGGGCTGTCTACCTTCCTACAAAAAAAGAAAAGAACATTTTGCACAGAAAACATAATTTAGGAAAGATTTTTCTAATGTATGTTATGTCTCATGCAAGATTTTGCTTGTTACTATTTGTAGATCATCATGTGTATAACAAGGCTTTGAGAAGAACTTGAATAGGAAATCTCACTAGTAAAATTACTCAATGTCTTGGAACATTACAATTATTATTCCTAGGCAAAGTAGGAGCAAACCGTCACCACTTCTTTAGTTCTATACCTTATCGGCTTTCCTCAAGCACAGAGGAGTTTGCTTTTAAGAGGACAAACTGCAAAGAGCAATCTTAGTTTTTCTGTTGCAGCTGTTGGCACTGGTTGACAATGATTCCTTTACAACTATGTGATTTTATACTAGTATCTTTTTTACTTTTTTAGCTTCACTTAGAAGTACCTATAAATGTTCTGTCTGATTTCAGTCAAACTGAGTCATCTCCTAACAAATCAAGGGTTTTGTTTATCTAATCAAACTTACCTCCAGGGTAATATTGGACTAAATACTAAGCAATAGTAGCATACTCTAACTATGTACTCAGACTTGCATCAAAAAATAACTGTGGAATTAAACTTAGGAGTAGGAAATCCTGACAAGGATCTCTGTAATTTGATTTGTAATCCATTTTTTTGTTTGTTTGTTTTTATTTGTTTTTTCTCTCTCTAGGCAGGAGTAAGCTAAGGGTGTTAGGTAAGTCAGGCTTTCTATCACTGGAAAAATGAAGTGCTAGGCACTCAGCCCAGACATCTCTAATAGCAGGAGGATCCCAAATCTGTAATGGATCTATAATTGGCTGAATCTCCCCCACAGCTGTCCAGTGAATTGGCTGAATCTCCCCCCACAGCTGTCCAGTGACAACCACAGAGGGACATGCAATAAAAGCTAATAACACAGCAGGTGTTACCAGCCCCTGCGTAACATCAGACCTGAAAATGACAGGTCTATAGGATGTGTTTGTGTGTGTGTGTGAATATATATATATATATATAGTCTATTAAAGTTTTTATTTTTTCCTCCTTCTTGCTAATTTAATCTTGTGCAGCCATTTCCACATATTCTTCAGGACTGTAAGCTTTGAGAAGTAGCTAAGATAAAGTAAGGGGAAAACTTGTTCTGCAAGTTGTGCCCTGTATCTTTAGTATAGAAAGTGTTTAATTTGCCATTGGAGGGCATAAGCCACCCTTGCAGATGGAGAATGTGAGCTCCAACCATATGTGATCTTGAAACTAGAAAGATTAATAGCCAAGGACTAAGAGTTCAAATGATAATTGCCTTTACATTTATGATATAATTTAAATGTATAGAATAGAAATCATGGTTTACTAGCCAGATATCAGAACTGGGTGACTGTCAGGAAGAACAGATTAAAGCCAACAGTATGTGGTTGATTTTCAAATCACCTGTGACATGCCTCCTCTTAGGACTTACTGTTTGGTAAAGGATTGTGTGTGTGTCAGTGACAACTGGCTGCTGAGCATATGGAAATAATCAGAGGAAATCCATTAAGGGAGAAAAAGAACATGTCAAAGATGAGACGTTTGTCTTATTTCATGGGTGCTTTTGAGGTTGAAAGCACATTAGTGTTTCCTGCAACAGTCACGATTATGATTTTTTTTTATTTGATTTATTTCTGCCTTATTTATACATATGCATTCTCCATTAGTTCACATACATAACCCTAAGGAATGATAATGAAAAATGTCCATGTATTAGCAGTAACAGAATCAGTAATGAGCCAGGTGGATCCCCAGTGTAATTATTGATAAACTGGGATGTTTAAACATGATGAAAACTCAACTGATAGCTAATTTCATCTGGTATCTCATCAAACATCAGCTTTTACCTAATTTTACTTTTAAATATAATACATATTAGCCAAACTATAAAATTCATGCTGACTAAAAATTACCCAGTAATATGCATTAATTTATTCATTCAGTTATATGCATTATTTATTCATGCATTGTACAGAGAATTTTGTCACGATTTATGTAACATAATATTGCATTTCTTTGTGACTAAAGACACTGTTAACACCGTGTATAATTGAAATTACTCTAGCCAGTTAACTTATTCAGAAGAACCTCAGTAGATTGGAATCAAACATTTGATTCCAGTCTTTATCTGACAGTTATTTGAACATAACTATTCAGAACAATATTCAACCAGGTAAATAACAATTTATCTATTTTCCATGAATTATTAATTCTTCTTGGGCCAGCCTGTGTCAGTCACGAGTTAGCTTCAAAGCTCTTAAGGGTGCAGTTGGAATGGCTCAGTTTCCCAATGCGATTATTACCAAGGGATTATCATGTAGGAGCACACTAATAGGTTTTTAAAGGATTTGTTTCAAGAAATGTGGTTATTTTGGATGCAGTAACTGAAGGTCTAGATTATTGCAAATTTTTAAGATGCTGCCTTTCTGGTTACTCATCTGTTCAGATTACAGATGACAGGTAAACTTTGAAATGCTAGTAGAAAGGATTGTGAGATAAGGCAAAAAAAAAGCCAGATGCATTGTGCCAAGTACAGTAGTGAGAAAATATTTTAAATCTATAACAAAGATTAATGCTCTTAATGTCTCTTCTTTACAACCACTTTTAGAGCATAGTATTGCATACTACTTGCACTTGATTTGCAGTGTTCAGGTACATGCACATATACTGTTCCCCCTATTATAACTGAAAAATGGTTATCCCTGCATCTTCAATTAAAAGCACTCCACCCACTTTAAGTATTTTCCTTTATCTACTTTCCCCCTTTTTTGTGTGTGTGTCAGTGATATGATTGCAAGTAGTTTGGATATCTCTTTGAGGCACTATCTTATGCTATATGTGATAGTCTTACATTACTAATAATGTTTGTTTTGAAGATGTGATGATTTTTTACAAAAAAAGGTATGTTAAACAATAGTGGAGAACCTTGCAAGAAGAGATGCTGTTTGTCAAAAGGCTGTCAGCAGAAAACCAATTACTGAGCTAAAACTGGCTAATGAATTATCCAAAGTACTTTTTGACCATTGTTTAGATGAGTGTAATAGACATGAGTAAAGAATATTGCAGGAAAAAATAGATTTAATTAATTTGTGTATGAAAAAAATTATGTTTATCTCATATTAGTATCTCATTTCTCTGCAGGCCTGCGTGGCTTGTTGCTCTGTTGCAACTATGTCATGTCTGAATTTCTCCATAAAAATGTAGTCTGTGATCTAATTGTAGTTTAATCCTGTATAAAGACAGCTGACGTAATTGAAATGGTCACAAAACCTTGGAGTGATGTCTTTAAATAGAAAAATAGGAAAAAATGGATTTGCCTATTTCTTGAAGAATTTTATAATCTGCAGAATTAAAGACCTAATTATGATTCCTTCTTTCTGAAATGAAGTCCAAATGGTCTGAAACATAGATGAAAGTATTCTTTTTCTTAATAAAGTATGAGACTTCAATCTTGCCAAATTTTACCACTTGAAGTACTGCAGATAGAAGATCTCTTTATTGAAGAAAGAATCTCTTTAGCAAGAATATACCCTTATTTTTAAGAGAAAATAAAACAACTTATTTTCTCAGTAGTTGCAATTTACAGTGATTGAAGTCTTTGTGGTAGTTGCTATTATTGTTTGAATGTAGAATATCTACAGCATGTTATCCAGGATTAAAAAGAAGCATAGGAAAAAAAAAAACAGTGAGTTTGAAGTCTTTCACATATGTTTTCTTCAGAAAATAATAAAAAGAGGTTATTTGGAGTAAGCTTTTATAGAAAAAAAGTTGATTAATATGGTTTTGTTTGAGGCGGGAATTTGTTGTTGATTGTAGGTGATCAAACGAAAGAATATTATTGTTTGTGCCCTCATGCTCCAATCATGATAACAGTCATCATCATCATCACATCTGTGTGTGGAATAGATGAAAGGTTAGAAAGAAGATGTCTTTGGGTACATTGGCTGCACTTAAAAGAATGAAAACCTCTGTCTCCGACTTTACTGCTTTTAGTTTTTCAGCTTAAAATATTAGACTGGAAGAATAAAGTTCCTCACCGGCTCCATAAAAAACAAAGTTCTTAATCCATTTTTAATTTAAAAGCTTTGAGAGCTTGTTTCTGCTATTTCAACAGCAATACGTTATTTCAGTAGTGAGTTGTGCTCATTAGTATAAATTATGTGGTTACATTAGTGCTTTCTCTACCTAACGGACCAGAAATTTTAAATAAGATTTTTTCCTGAGACTATTTGGAAACTATTTTGTTGAGTTGTTTATCATGCATGGAAGGGGGGGAACATTTCAATAGGAGTTCAGTACAAATAATGTGAATATCACATAAGGAGAATAATTTTTTTTGTAGTTTTACTTCTATTTCTTGTCTTTCTTACCAGAATATTGTCTTCTGCAGATTGCATATAATCACATAACCATCACCAGTTCAAACAGGTGAGAATAAGTTTATTTATGAAAATACTTTAAATGCACACGGTTTCTCAAATTTGGGTCCCATTTTTTAACATGCCGTTTATAATTTATGTTTATAAACATGAATCATGGATAATTCTGCTAGGCTATTGCCTCTTGGAGTATGTTTATCTATGTTATCCAGTTTCAGGTAATATATTAATTTCCTCTAAGGAGGAGAGTAAACAGCTTGATTTGACATTGTATTGATCTTTGAAAATTTAAGAATGTCTTGAAGAAGAAATGTAAGCTTGTAACTACAAGCGTTGAGCAATTAAGACTCAAAATTGCATTTATTCCAAGATTAGTGTGAGCATGGAAGTGGTGTAGATGCTGATCCAGAACTAAATGAAAACAACAGTAAAAAGAAATGAGAAGAAACCGTTTGAATTCACAGTCTAGATTTTACTTTTTGAAATGGGATTGAGAAAGGGCTGGTTAACTGAGATTCAGGCAAGTTGTTTGAAGGTAGAAGTGTTTACTCAACTTCTGTATTTGCCCTGGGACCCTGACAATTCATTTCTAGATGCTGTTACTACATAGTATTTGCTTAGAAAGCCTTCCTTACTAAACAAAGTTAATATTATTGTAGACTTAATTTATGCAATTCATGGGTCTCTTTAGCAGACTGCCAATTTTTTTTTCTCATTGCAATCATGTAAGTTGAATGGATTTAATCAAAATTAATCAGTGGTATATACTTTTCCCTATATTGTTTAATTAGCCCATTTCCCTCACCCCTACCACCCCGAAGGGGAGAGTGTTAGATGCATCAAAACCTGTCACCAGCTACATTCATTCCAGGATTATTTTGATCTGAATTTATTTAGTACTATCTCTGTACATGAATGATCACAACAAAGTTTTGGGGTTGTACAAGTTAAACTTTATTTCTTAGTACCCTGCATACAAGTAGTAGATCTATATTAAATTATGATTAACTTGATAGTGAACATACCTTATCTCTTCTCACTCTGAAAACAGAATACCAGAGAATTTCTCCTGAACCAGGAAATAAGGACATTTAATTCTTCTTTAAGAGTTTAAATTGCTCTTTTTTTTGAAAAGAGAAAAAATGACATAGAGATCTCTGTTTCTTTTTAGGTTGATTTGAAAGTCTAACAAATTCTAAAGCTTCATGTAGGAGTCTTGCATATATGATTGTCCGTACAGATAAAAGGATCATCTAAGGGGGGTTGTTAAAGAAGACTTTTATCTCATGTAATCATTTTTGCTTATTAAAAAATCAATTTAATATGCACAAGTGAAGTTAGAGAAGAATGGACTAATAAGCTAAGGAGAGTAAAATATGACTCTAGAAAATAATTCTTCTGTTATGTTTTATGATTATGACAGAAAAAAAATGCAGGAGTCCTTATCAAATATTGAAGTTTGTATGTTTTTCTTTGTATTTTAAAAGTAAGTATGAGATAAGATGTTAAGTACATAAATAGTGCTATTCATGCAATGTATATTAGTGTTTGTATGTAAACTACTGTTGCCCACTTAAAAGGCTTTGTCACAAAGATGTGACAAATAATTCCTTGTGAGGATTATTTGATTATTTTCTTCAAAGATTATTACTTGCATTTTTAGGTTAGCATCATTGAAGAGTAATGTCAAAATAATACTACTGAACTGAGAAGCTGTAGAACAAAGCTTTATTATTTCAATTTCTCATAGAAGTCATATGTTATGATTGCCTATTTGGTATACGGTAGAATTTAGAAGAAAGTGGACAAAAAAACCCACAATTTTTTCTATTATAATTGTAATTTTAGACAGAAGTTCTGGGGGGGGAATCACATTATTCATGTCTTTTCCTAACCTGTATATCAGTCATCAGAATTGTACCAACTTGTTCCATACTGATGGGTTAACGTGTATGGTTTGGTGGTGTCCTTTTTGATTTTTTTTTTTTTATTTCTTTAGTGACTCATATCTTATGTGATCAAAAGCCTGCATTTTAAGTAGCTTTGGGCTTCTGTGCTGCTGCTGGGACTAAATACAAAATGATATGGCATCTTCAAGGTTTGAGAAGGAGAAGGGGCAAGGTGCTCCGTACTGCCAAGCTGTCTTCTACTTACTTCTTTCAAAGGACTCTATTTGGAGTTGAGATACAGTAAAGGGTGACCTTCTGCCCTTACCTTCAAGGTAAGATATTGTGATGCTATGAAGGCTTCACTTGTATGAAATGATGCAGAATAATATGAAATCATAGTAAGACTGAAACAAAGTCTCAGCAACAAAGGAGAACTGAAATATCCTTTTTTTCCCCCTGAGATCTCTTTCTTTAATTTTTTTTTTCTTTTTTCTTTTTCTCTCCAGAGATTTTTCTCAGAAGATTGCAATTCTGGAGATTCATACCCTTTCCTGGTTTTCTAGTTAGTGTGAATGTTTCAATTTATTTCCAAGTAGACTTGAAATGTATTGACTTTATTTGAACTGAAGAAAACATTGCAATTTAATTTCTTATATCTGCAACTTAATTTCTTATATCTGGTAAAGAAATTACATCAATACAATAAATCTGGTTGACCTCTGTGTTTTGAGGAAGACTTGCTCTAACTTTCTTCTCTGAGACAAATTATTTCATCTTTCTCCCTGGCTCTGTAATCCTGAAAGGGATCATTCCTTTTCCTTTGTAAACCCCAAGGGGTGGATCTTGTCATGAAATAATTTGAAACTTTGCTCTCACGTTCGGTTAATGCTCCTCTGTGGCTCTTGAAGCAGCAGTCTAACGCTCTTCCAAAGTTCAGGCATGCTTCAGGGAGTGCATCCCACACTAGTCATGGAAGCAACAGTCTGGATGACACTTAATGACATGTACCAAAACATGTGTTCCCAATTATTGATGCTGCCTATAGTATTTATTATTTCATTTTCTTAGTATGTCAAAAATGACTAAGGTTCCAGTCCCTTGGTGAGTGAATGACTGTTTCAACTTCCTAGAAATTGTTTATATAGCTAGGTTTTCTAGAAGATGGTTCACTTCCCTATGTAAAGTTGCTGTGTTAACAGGCTTGCGTGTTTGTTGGCAACACCTGCTCTGCAATAGCTAGTGACAGCCTAAAAGCAAGGCCAAAGGGTCGCATGAGACTGAACAGAGAGTGTGGCAATATATACGTATATTTTCAAGTGCAAACCTAAAGTACCCAGTCTACTTGTTTCTTAAGAAACACTTTAAATTGCTTATCAAATTTGTCAAAATATCAAAAATATGTTTCATGTACATTATTACATTATTACTTTCCTTTAGTGGTGCTGAGTTCATCATCCTACCATCTGCAGGCATATTTTACAGATGTAAAATATTTTATATTTTATATATGTACTATCTGATCCTCTTGTCAAAATTGATGAAAAATTGAGTGTATATTTTACACTGGAGTAAAACAGAGATTCCTCCAAGGACTATTTCAACACTAGAAATCATAAAGAATGGAACTTGAGTTTTAATTTTAGTTTTATGGGTCCACTCTTCTGTGCTTTCTTTCTAGAAAAACAAGTTTTCCTTTTCAAAAAGAAGGTTAATGACAGTGCTATATGGAGGGAAGGAAGGGGAAAAAGCAAGAGGGAGTGTTTACTTGTTCCTTTTATAGACAGCCTGCTTCAAAGAATGGAAAAGCTTTAGTGCAAGACATCTGTGGTAAAGAATTCAATATAGACCATACTTTCAGCAGTGCCCCATGCTTCATTGTGGCATATTGAAGCCTTTCAAGATTTTGAAATGATAACATCTCTATCAGAACTCTTTTGTGAAGATATTTTTTGGCTCAATGTTAAAAAGTTGTTTTGAAAATTGCTGAGAATCTCTCTGGGCATGGACTATGGGACCAGGCTTCCTGGATGCTCTTCCTGGAGATTGCAGTAAATGACGACCGACAGAAAGTTAGGTCTGTATCACAAGGGCAGGTGGAAATGTGATTAGCTGCAAAGGAATAATGTGTAATGTACAGTGATGTACTGTAATGTACGACATGTAGGTAACGGTTTCCAAAATGTTAATTGATTTTTCTACATTAGGGGTACTGGAACATATCCAAAGAGTATTCTAGAGGGAGATGAGATATTTTCTAGAGGAAGCAGAGATTTTATTATTTAAACTAAGTAACTCCAGGCATGTATTTTTCATACAAGTGTCTAGTTTGTTCACCTTTTTTATTGAACAATCTGTCTCCAGTTAATAAAACAAATTTTGTGTGTGATTGAAGCCACATAATGCTCACATTATTGAGTGTGGGAGAGTTTGCTTATTCTTTTATTAAAAACAAACATACAAACAAAAAATTCAGACCCCTAATTAAATGTCCTACAGCCCAGCTCCTATCCATGGCTACCTGGTAAACTGCTGTTAATTGTGGTGGAATAGAAATGTGAATAGAAAAGGGGAGGCATGTTAGCTATTAGTAAGTAATGCTGGCCTTTTGGTGAGAGAGAATGATTCTGGAATTGTCAGTATTCTACATTTTCTTATTTCTCTGCTTTTCACTATATGGGAAGTCATATCAGTTGTGACTCCTTTTTTTTTTTTTTCTGTATGTGTGTGTGTGTCCCACTGTTTGGAAATATCATTTCCAGGACAGTGGTGCCATAGTTTGCAGAAGTGTTTGTGTCTGCATTCTTTTGCAGAAAGAATTCTTGCCTTTTAATAGTTATCTTAATTTTTAATGAAAAGGTATTTAATTTTCTAGGAAAAAAAGGTTTTTTAAAGTGTTCAAATAAAAAGAAAAGAAAAAACATGGTGAAGAAAGGAAGAAAATTTTCTCTTCATTACTGTTAATCTAAAATTTTACAATTAATTTATAAGAATATTCATAAGCTTCTGACTAATTACTCAGGAAAAAAATCTTAATACAAGTTATTTAAAGCTGAGGTAGTGTGCATAAATGCAAGTAGGACATATATGTCCTTGGAGAAGATATGTACATATATCTAACTGCTTTTAGAATAATTAGTTTAAGCTTGTACATAATACTTGAGAGATTAGTACTGTAATTTTCAGTTTAGAAAGGGAAGGAGAAATAAAAAAAATAAAATCTTTCATTTTGGATAAGTGACTTGTATGTAAAGGAAAAAATGTTGTGGTTTTGGTTTTGATAAACTCTGACCAATGGGAATCTTTTTCAAGTTACTGTGGAGTGGCCTTAATGCTGTAAATAATCCTGTTGGCCAAGTCCCAGTACTGTGCAGATGAGAAAAGGATGCAGGAAATTCTGTTGTTTACACATGTGTCTCTAACACTGAGAAGCAAGAGCAGCCCAGCAAGCCCAGAGGGTAAGGGGTCTTAAGCTTATAGATTTAGTATTTACATTTTCTGTTCTTTTGGGACAAAATACAGGTTACTGTTATGCTCCTGATAATTGTGATGGGAGGGGAACAATTTGAAATACTCAGAAAAAGTATTAAGATAAAAATATAAATAGGATTTGAAGTATGTGGCTAAGGCTAAGGAATATTTAGCTAGATTTTTATCTTCTGTGCTTTTTGCTACCACTGTATAGTGGTTATGCTAACATCCTACTAAACATATTTGCTTTTTCAGATATGTAAAGATACTTACTTCCATAACTAGAAAAGCTTTTAATTTTTTTCAGTGTGTCAGGCTTCTAAATCAAAAATAAGAAAAGCATTTTAGAAGTTTATATATATATATAAATATATATAAATGTGGAATATTTGTTTATACTGTTTTGGTACTGATACCTTTTTTTAAATTACTGTGTGAAGTTAATCTGCAGTAGGATAGGATAGTAAAGCTTTGGTAACTTTTAATCATTTGGTGTTGTAAAGATACATGTTGTAAGAATCATGTTACAAGTTTGCTGCTGCTCATATTGCATTTTTTTATTAGGAAGCAGTGTTTTCTCAAAGTTTCTATTTTCAGAAATTCCACTAATGAGTTATCCTAATTTTCTTCAGCAAATATCTGATAGGATAAGTAAACAAGTAAAAGACAAATAATAAAACAAGTAAAGATGTGTTCTTAGCTATATGATGTTATTTTAATGCAATGAAATATGGTTTGTTGATGCTGGACCAAGTCTTTAAATAATGATAAACTAAATATCTAGTGTCCCAGATGGTATGAGACTGTATGACTGATCCATCACAGTGAGATCCAAGGGTCAAGTTACAAAAGTAATGCTGATTAGTTTAATAAATACATATACCAGATAATAGTAACAGGCCTGAATTCCACTGGATAGCGACTTGTGTTTTTTTATTTATCTTAGTTCTCAGTGATTATCACCACTATGTGAAGCAGAATCTGTTGCTATAGTCTTAAGTTTTTGTTCTAAGTTATTTATGTTAGAATATTTACATTTTGAAGTCTTTGAATGCAATCATTTGCATATTATACCGAAGATAAAGGCTTAATATTCTTAAGATATTAGGGGATCATTCATGGAACTAGTCATATCTCTGTATCATGAAACATCCCATCAAATTCTACAAAATATCTAATGAGTGAAAGATCAGATCTTTTATTTTTGTATATGCATATAGCTGGCTTTGAATTCAGACCACTCTTTCTCCTTAAATATGAAGTACTGTATTATTTTTTAAATTCAGGTAACTGTGAGAAAGAAACATATCAGGAAATAAAAAACCTTAGAGGATCCAGTAATGAATGTGCTTAAAATACTTTATTTGATGTCAGCACCAAAGGGGCTAGATCTTAGTGCTATTTAAACAATTCAAATGTATTATTCTATTAATTAACTGTAGATTGAAAAGTTTAACAATTATTATCCTAATTGGATTGATAATCTGTATTATTACTATTATTTCTCTAGTATTTTAAACATTTAACAAACAGAAATATGAAATTTCATGTTTCAAATCAATCTTTATAAGATGGTCACATTAAAAATATGTCACATAAGAGGGTCACAATAAAAAAATTGCATTTTTTTTCTAAACAAATTTTAATCTGCCTTTTTTAATCCAAAGTATAATTGGCAGATGTATATTTTAATGCCATTTTCTATCAGGAATAAACACTTTTAATGCATTTATATACTACTTTCCACTGTTTCTGTTTTTCTTAATCAAATACATTATATCAATCGCTACTTGAAGAAGTACGTCTGAATAAAATATTAGCAGAGTTGCAAAGTTGTATCGTAACCTTGCACTAAATTGCATTAATCTTCTCCATAAGCAGGTATACATGACATCTACTCTGAAGTGTTAGGTGCAATTTTCATTGTTGGGTTTGATTCGTCCATTTCAACACATGTAAAGAAACCCTTGAAAATGTCAGCATTCAGGAACACAGGACAGTGGTGTGTGCAAGCCTGCCAGCTTGCCTGGTAGACATGCTCTACTGTCTGTCAGTAAAGCTTTCATTGGCATAGCCTGTAAAAGGAGAGAAAAAAGCATGTCACCCAGGCACAGACTCTTCCATTGCAAGGTTCCCTGCATGTGCAGTGCAGGGTACATGGAGTAGAAGATGAAATTTGGTGCTCTAGGGGACGTGGAAAGTATTTCCTCCTGTGCCACAGACTTCTGCATTGCTGAATCGGGAGATCCTTATTGCAACTGCAGTTATGTTTGTATCTGTGCTTCTAAATGATAAACATAATGGGTAAGTTGGCTGCTAGAGACCACTTTTTTGCTATTAATAGTCCATTCTTGTTGCAGTGACTCTTGTTAGAATTCCTTCCTTTCTGGGACTTTAGGAAAGCATCACACTAGTGATATGGCCTTTTATTAACTGACATAATATAATATGTGTAGGTATATATAAACGATATAATATAGGTACTAATTTCGTGATAGTAAATTTATTGTTATATATTTCTAACAGTAAATTGGAGATGCAGATATCTCAGCACAGTTTCCTGTTCATCAGAACAGTCATCTTTCCTTGACTGATTTATGGTAAAAATGACCTTCCTTACCCAGCCTGATTTTCTGCTCATGCTGCCTTTAGTAATCTAGACTTTATTTACTCTGGGTTAAAGGAGAAAGATCTAATACCAAATCCATTCTTATTTAACACCAGTTACATTGTTGAGGATTGGGAACAACCCAAGATGACATACAGTGAGTCACACTGTGAAATGGGAAGCCATTCAAACCTACATCTACTGTCATGTAGAATGGGAATCTACACAAGCTAAGCTCCCTGCAAATACACTAGCATTAAAATAAGAGATATGTGTAAAAGTTCAAATGGACACCAAAAACCTTGGTGTCTGAACTCTTGGAAAATAGTTTGCTGGTAATTTCATATCCAGGAAAATACTTTTTTGAAATGGGAGTTCTAATTAAGAGGATTTTACAGTTGAATAAAGGGCAAGCTCTTACACATAGAATCAATGAGACAGGTTGGAACTTGTTTAGTCTAGATGTTTATGCTAGCTTTCATACTAGTATTTTGTTTCTTTTCTCATACTCCAGTAAATAATGCTAGTCAATAAAAAGGCCACAGGAGAGACAGCTAGCCAAATTGTTGTGTCTTAAAATCCATAACTGGCTAGAGAATTGGGTTAAGCTTGCTATTGCTTTTTCTTAATCCTTAGTTCTTACTGAGATTGATAATTACCTTTTTTTTTCTTTCTTTCTTGTTTTCATGCTTGATTTAATATTACAACTAAAATACTCAAATTTGTCTGGGAAATGATTGTCAATATTAGAGGCTCAAGCCTACAGAAATTATTATTAATAATTTGAAGGTTGCTAATCAAAAACATTATTGGGGAAAAGGATTTTTTGATATTTGTATTACAGTGTTTATAGCAGTACTTCAAACGGTTGTTCTCTTTTGGCCTTATGGGCAATAAAAGACAACATCTGTATATACAAATATTTATGTTACTCATATTCAACCCTAAGGATTAGAATACAGCTTCAAAGATAGGCGAAGACATATCAGCTTCTTTATGTAAAAGATCTTGGAAGATATTTTTAACAGATTGTAATGATTTGTATTAATTAGAAGACCTAGACCGCAATGAATACATAATATTGATCCGCTTTTTGAAGAAGAAATAACAAACTGCTTAAAGCATACTGGAAGTGGCAGCCAGGAAGAAAAACAGAAAAAGATTTGTTTAGTCTTTAACTTTACTGTAATCTGTGACTGCCTTTCAAGTCATCTTTTTATGAATAATGTGTATTTATGTTTAGAACGATACAAGAATATATTCATGTGTTTGAGGAGAAACAAAAAGGGTGGGTAGGATTTTACTAAAAAATGGATGTTGAGACATTGTGGGAGGGAGGGAAAATGATGAAAGGAAAAATAGTACTTAAATCCAGAGATAAATGGGTGAAGTTCTCTTCTGGTACTTTCATTACAGCTTTTCATTACTGCAAGCACATCTAAAAAGACTTCTGGCAACAGCAATGAGTCAGAATCCTGGGGTAACAAAACTTAGCCAACAACTGTGTTGCTGCAACAGAAAAGTACTTCAAGAAGAGGAACTGTTGGTGAAAATGAGATTTGATACTTTCTCATTGACACTGATAAACTGCAGTACATTAAAATTTATGCTATTAGCCAAGCTTAGTTATTTGCAATTGTTTTGGGTCATTTTAGCAGTTGGCACAGGTTAGAGTTTAAAATGTAAGTCGGAGAATTGTTTTTTCTTGTCTTGAATAGTGGAATAGCAGGCAGCAATGTGCTTATAGTTCTATCACATAAAATGCTTCTGTCAGCAATCTGGTCATTGCTTTACTTTCCTTGAAGCTCTGACTAAATCAGAAAGCCGTCACCTATTGGAAGAAATTCCAATACCTTTTGCATTCTAATCCCTCTGTGACTTATTACTTTTCAATCACTATCTTTAATGTGCTCACCCTTTACATTTTCTCCTGGGAATTTAGCTATAACATCAATGTAGTAATGTACTTTTTGAGGTATTTCAAGAACACACAACAGTCTCTCACAACATTTTACATCCTAGCAAAATACAGTTAAGCCTACAGAACTTCCATTTTGCTGAAATAACTTTCTAAATTTGAATTTTCAGGCTTATTAAACTATTTGAAAAACTTCCCTTCTCTCTCCTTTTTTCTCTTTCTTTTTTTTTTTCCCTCCAACAAAATGCCAAACTGCAGCTAGGATTTTTTTTTATTATTATTATTTATTTCCCCTGCCTTCTCCCCCCCATTCATCATATTTTTCGCTCCCATAACTGAGTAATGATCAGCTCAGAAGTGTATGTGTACATAGACACACGCATGCATGCATAAAAATATTTATACTATTGAAAAATAATGTAGAAACTAATGATAGTCAGTTTTCCCAAAACTTTTTATTTGGCCAGATCCATAGAAAATACATAAGATTTCACTGTCTCTACCTTTCTACACAGCCATTCTCATTGGTTTGGGTTTATTTTTCTTCGATTTTTATCTTGTTTGTTTATTTAACACCTTAACTTGAAGCCTGATTCCCTTTGGGAGGAACTTTGCACTTAAGCTGTGGGTTTGACAATGAGTGCAATGCTTAATATAAAAAGCTTACTTTGAAAATATTTACAGAGTTTTTGATTTAGCAGAGTGGTTTAACAATGTACTGAAACAACTGTTCAGGTATACGCTTGCAGACTTCCTCTCAGGACCGGTGTGATTGCCTTTACCAGTCTCTCTACTGTGTTCACTGTCAGGACGCTGGGTGTCCCCAGTCGCCAGGATGGAGTATGTGGATTGAAGGCAGCTGAAGTCCATTCCTCTCTTTGAAATTCCTTTGTTTGTTGTTGATTTTTTTTTTTTTTTGTATTGGGTCATGATTCCCCATGCTGGTGTGGCTGATCTTAAGGAGATATTGATATTCTTTTGATTAACTGAAAGAAAAAGCATTTATTCCTGATCAAAATAATGGCTACTCCATTTTACACCATTTCTGAGCATCTTGAGGGCCTTACCTGACCTATATCCTCTGAGCCTATTTCTATCGGAGACGTTACTGGTTGATCACGTTTTCATTAGATCCCTAGGACATACTTAAGAAGCCTTTACAGACTGAAATGATTAAAAAAAATGTTTCTTTCAGCCACTTTACAGGCTTCATAATTCAACAAAAAATGACACTTCTCTACCTGTTGTTAGATAGAAAACTTTATGGTTTTCATTGTATAACTGTTAGTTGATAGATGAGAAGTGAATATAACAATATTCTTAATATAAGTAAGACTTGTACTGATATTTGATGTTACAAGGAACATGACTCAATAAGTATAAACAGAAAAAAAAATATCAGATAACTTATGAGAGATATAATCTCTTTCTTTGGGACTTTTCTGGCTGATTTTTACTTATGACACATGTTGGGAATATAATGTTTGGAGAAAACATAAACAGTTTAAAAAATATACCATCTGATTTGTTATTGTGATGTTTTATAGCTGTGGAAAAAGTATACAAATGCTATTTGGCTGTGTATTTCAGAAGTCTTGAAATCATCCTGCCATCTCTGTTCTAAAACAACAATTTTCTCAGCTTATTAACAGAGAGCATTGTCAGATCTATCTTGTGAAAATAAATGATAATCGTCATATGTCCACATCTTTGGGACTAATTGTAAGATGGAGATGCAGCTGGTCAAGTATAAAGATCCATATTTTGTAGTTAGATAACATTATAAATATTAAGCAAAGTTAGTTCTTATGAAAGATATGGAGGCAAAAATGTGAAGTTTTAATGTTACATTTTGTCCTATTACTGTTATAAATTAGACAAAGGAAAAAAACGGACACTGAAATGGACATTTTTTGTAGTGATATAGGATTCCTTTAAAAAAAGTCTGAGATCTTTATAACTTAGGGACATGTAACTAAGGGCTTTCTAACTCATGTAATTAGTAAGAGGATGATGAAATGTTGCTCAAGTTGCTGGCCCAGTTACTGAATTTGCTGGAAAACCCAGTTTCTAAAAGGCTCGGTGAACTTGGGGATGATTCTTCTCCCTCCTGCTGATTTTGTTAACTGTGTCAGCAAAGGTTAATACATTTCTCTTTGTGCTCAGTTTATAATAACAAATCAAGGTCAGTCTTCTAGTTGTTTATGATCATGAGGAAAATAAGCAAGGATCAAAACATAATGAAATAGGTTTTAACCCATAGTACTTCTAGTGTTTGCCAACTGTCTGCACCTGTTTTTTTCCTTATGACCATCAGATCTCTCTTATTTCCTCTCTCTCTCACTTCCTCACCATTCTTACTCCCACTCTCCTGATAAAGTGAATTTTTCATCTCATATTTTCTTAGTACTTATTTTAATAAGGGATTGCTTGTTGCTTCTCACCCCATGTTGAGTGTCTGCTAGATAATTGGAAATATCAGCACAGAGGAGGAGAGATTTCACTGGAGAGAAAATTTCTTTCATCTACTTTCCCAACTTTATGTTCTTACCTTTCTATCCAGTTATTTCAGTTTTGCTAACTGAGGTCTGCGCTTTTCTAGTCAGTCTGCTGCTGCTAGCTCAAACTAGAAACTTTGCAGCTAGATATATCTAGTTTTTCTTTTTAATAAAATTTCAAACTCGTAGGAAATTTGTGATGTTTAGAAGCTCACATATGGACTAATATTAGAGCCAGTTTTCTTCATTTAGTTGTCTTATACACATGCCTTTTGCCTCATGATTCCCCAGAAATCTATAGACCATAGACTGGCCTGAAAAATGTAATGATTCAGTATGAACTGTTTGTCTATTAAAAAAACCATATGTCAGAGAAAAGAAAATATTTGAAAGTATTACCGCAGCCATTGGAATGATCAAGGATTCATTAATGACCATGGGATTAAAACTCTGTTGAGTTTTCTTTTTCTTTTCTTTTTTTCTGTTTCTTATTTAGTCAGTGCAGTCTTTGTAAGTACATGAAAGATCAGATTGATGTAAAATATCAATTAAAATTATGCTGATCATCTTTGGAGAGACATGAGGTAAGACAGTTTCAGGCACCTGTATAGTAAGTATTGAACAGCTTTTTTTGCATTTTGCATGTTTGTTTCATATCGGGAATAGTATTTTAATACGTGTTTTCAATAGATTCCAATTAAGATTTCGTGAAGGGTATTTCACCATTAAAACTGACAACAAGAGTTCTATTTCATCAAAGTTGCTCTACTTGGCATGGAAATTAAACCAGTTGTATCTGAATATTCATCCTTTTAAAGCTCCTGGAAAGTAAATTTTTTTCTGATTAAATGAACATTTTGCAAGAAATGTGTAAAGATCTATTTTTTTTCTAAAAAATTAAAAAAAAAATGTTTGGAAATGCCTTTGCAATGATATATAGCAGTTTAAAAAGTAGTTCATCTGATTTTATCCCCCATAGTCTTACAGACTGTCTTTCACAGCTAGTTTCCATGGTGGAACAGCATGATATACTATAGTGGTTGCCAAGAAAGAAACTTTTCAGCCAAATACTCACTTTAGCTGAAAAATCAATCCTCTCCAGGCCTTTCATAGAATCCTTAAGGGTGGAAGGGACTTTTAGAGATCACCTTGTCCAACCCTCCTACACAAGTAGGGTGGGACAGGATTGCGCCCAGGCGGGTTGTGAAGAGCTCACAACCTCTCTTAGCAGGCTGTTCCAGTGCTCTGTCACCTTCACTGTCAAAAAATTTTTCCTTAAGTTCCTGTGGAACTTTTGGTGCTTCAGTTTGTGGCCATTTCCTCTAGTTCTCTTGGTGGTCACCACTGAAAAGAGGCTGACCGTATCCTCTTCACTCCCTCCCTTGAAGTATTTATATACAGTGATCAGGTCCCGTCTCTGTCTTCTCTTCTCTGGGCTGAACAGGCCCAGCTCCCTTAGCCTTTCCTCATAGGGCAGATGTTCCATGGCCGCTGATCATGAAGCCCTGCACTGGACTCTCTCCAATAGATCCATGTCCCCCTTGTACTGGGCGGCCCAGAACTGGACACAGTGCTCTAGCTATGGCCTCACCAGGGCTGAATAGAGGAGCAGGATCACCTCCTTCAACCTGCTGGAGATGCTCTTCTTAATGCACCCCAGGATCCCAGGGGCCTTCTTGGCCACGAGGGCACACTGCTGCCCTTGTCATCCACCATGATACCCAGGTCCTTCTCTGCAGATGGTCCTTCTCTGGAGAGATGCTCTCCAGAAGGTCAGTCCCCAGCCTGTGCTGGTGTCTGAGGTTATTTCTCCCCAGGTGCAGGACCGTGCACTTGGCCTTGTTGAATTTCATAAGATTTCTCACCACCCAGTTGTCCAGTTTGTTCAGATCCCCCTGGATGGCAGCACAGCCCTCTGGGGTATCAACTACTACTCCCAGGTCTGTATCATCAGCAAACTTGCTGAGGGGACACTCTGTGCTTTCATCCAAGTCATTGATGAATAAATTGAACAGGACTGGACTGAGAACTGACCCACCGCTAACTACAGGCCTCAAATTAGACTCTGTACTGCTGATCACCGCCCTCTGGGCTCTGCCATCCAGACAGTGGTTAATCCACTTTGGCGTCCACTTGTCTAACTCACAGTTCCAGAGCTTGCCCAGGAGGACACTGTGAGGGACGGTGAAGTGACTGGTGAAGTCAAGATAGATGACATCCACCGCTCTCCCCTCATCTATCCAACCGGTAATTCCATCACAGAAGGTTATCAGGTTAGTCAAGCATGATTTCCCCTCGGTGAATCCGTGCTGACTACTCCTGAGCACCTTCCTGTCCTCTGCATGGTTGGAGACAACAGCCAGGATGAGCTGCTCCATGAATTTTCCAGGGATACAAGTGAGGCTAACTGGCCTGTAGTTGCCTGGGTCCTCCGTCTTGCCATTTTTGAAGACTGGTGTGACATTGGCTTTCTTCCAGTCCTCTGGCACCTCCTGTGTTCTCCAGGACCTTTTGAAGATGATGGAGCACAGCTTAGCAATAACATCCGCCAGCTCCCACAGCACTCTCGAGTGCATCCCATCAGGGCCCATGGATCTATGGGTGTCAGGTTTCCCTAAGTGTTCTCTAACCCAATCTACCTCTACCCAGGGCAAGTCTTCCTCTCTCCAGGCACCTTATCTTGTCTCTAGGGTCTGGGATTCCAGAGGGCTGCCCTTGGTAAACACTGAAGTGAAGAAGGCTCAGTAGCTCTGCTTTTTCTGTGTCTTTCGTAACCAGGGCACCCACCCCATTCACCAGCGGACCCACGTTTTGCCTAATCTTCCTTTTGCCATTAATATATTTGAAAAAGCTCTTCTTGTTATTTTTAACATCCCTTGCCAGATTTGATTCCAATTGTGCCTTAGCATTTGTTGTCGAATTCCTGCATTCTCTGACAACATTCGTACATTCCTCCCAAAGAGTCTGTCCTTTTTTTCCACTTTCTGATTGAGTTTCGCCAGCAGCTCCTTGCTCATCCATGTACGTCTCTTTCTCCCCCACCTGACTTCTTACTCAAAGGGATGCACTGCTTCTGAGCGTGGAGGAAGTGCTGCTTGAATACTGACCAGCTCTCTTGGGCCCCTCTTCCTTCCAGAGCCCCAGCCCATGGGATTCTTCCAAGGAGGTCTCTGAAGAGGTCAAAGTTGGCCCTCCTGAAGTCCATGGTTGCAAGGCTGCTTATAGCCCTGCTTCCTCGTCGTTGGATCCTAAGCTCAACCAGCTCATGATCACTGCCCCCTAGGCTACCCCCACCTTCCACATCTCCAACAAATCCCTCTCCATTTGTTAGTACAAGATCCAGTAGCCCAGCTCTTCTTGTTGGCTCTTCCACAACCTGTGTTAAAAAGTTATCATCAACGCACTGTAGAAACCTACAGGACTCTTTGTGCCTGGCTGAGTTGTCTTTCCAGTTGATGTCAGAGTGGTGGAAGTCTCCCATGGGAACCAGAGCCTGTGACTGTGAGGCTACTTTCAGCTGTCTGTAGAAGGCCTCATCCTGATCAGGTGGCCTGTAGTTAACACCCATCACAGTGTCTCCCACATTAGCCTGCCCTTTAACCCTTACCCACAGGTTCTCAACTCGCTCATCATCCACTCCCAGGTTGAGCTCCATGCATTCCAGTTGCTCTCTCACATAAAGAGCAACTCCACCACCTTCCCTTCCCAGCCTGTTCTTCCTAAAGAGCATGTAGCCTTCCATGGCAGCGCTCCAGTCATGTGAGCTATCCCACTTTGTCTTTGTGATTCCAATGAGATCACAAGGCTGGGACCACACACAGAGCTCCAGTTCCCCCTGTTTATATGCTGCGTGCATTGGTACAGGCATTTAAGGGAAGTAATCAAGCCTGCAGCTTTCCAGGGAGGTTTGAAAGAGGACTCTATAATCATCCCCTATACTCGCTTCCCCACTACCACTGGATGCCTTCTCGCTTTGGCTGATTGCCCTGTCCATGTAACATTCCCTGTCCCCCTTCTGGCTTAGTTTAAAGCCCTCCTAACTAGGCTGGCCAACCTTTTGACAAAAAGATGTGCATGCCCTTCTTGCTGAAGTGGCTCTCATTGTTCCCACTAGCTAGTGATCTTCAAGCCCTGACAGGCAACCGACCTCTCTGGATGAGGGGTTGGCTCTACAGATTGATGCTTCCTTTTTTTCAATAGGAGGAGAATTCTGCTCTAATAGTCACTGAAACACATTCTCTTCAGTTTTGATTTCTTATAATATTCTAACAAAAATCAAAGTCGTTTTAAAAGGTATTCTTGTATGTATAGATTTTTTTCATATGTAATCTTGTTTATATGGGAGTAATTATCTTGTTACTCTCTGTAATTTCATTAACCTTGGATATTACTTACATAATTCTACAAACTGCATAAATTGAATGTAATTTGGAATTTTCAGGTCTTGAGTGTTTTGTAGTTTTTCAGTGTCTGAACTAAGTTCTAATTTACCAATGTCCAGTTTTTTCAAATTAAAATTTGATTTAAACAATGGTATAATATAGAAATTGTACTTCCCCCACTTTGGTTTCAGTCTTGCTTGGAAATTAAAGAGGAGCTAACTCTTCAGTAGTATCCTTCACTCTTCTTCAGCATCTCTACTCACTACTATGGAGTTTGTGGAGAAAAAAATAGAAGGTGTTTTGGGAAAAAAAAATTATATTATGCCCATGTATTTAATCAACAATACATAGATGCTCATCTCATTCAGAATGGAATAACAGAGCTTAACATTTTTTCTTTTTTATTATTATTATTATTTTTCCCTTGAGAAGTTAATCATAGTGAAAGCTGAATATGTAGCTATTTAAGATACTTTCATTATAATGTCCAGCTTCTAAATTTACTTTTTCTGTTGTTTGTGGTACTGAACTGAATAATCTTTAGTCTTTTTATTTTATTTTATTTTATTAACTATGAGAAGCCTAATCACATTTTTAACATTTTTTTTTTAGTAAGGATAAAAAAGGAACAGGTGTAGATCCTTCAGCATCAGCATATAAGTAATAAATTGAAGGCCCTGTAGAAATAGTTTCTTGATAAATTAAAAGCAAACTACAGAGATAATCTTGCCCACTGAATTACATATCTAAAAATATAAACCTCGTTAATAATTTTTAAATATATTCTAGTCCATAGTAAATCTTGGTCACAATTTAATTTAGTAAACCAAGCTACTCAACTCTCTAAGCTATTATTTTAAAATATAATGTACGATTTGAAAGTTGCAGCTGAAGTCACTAAGCATCTTTTTTTGTCATATAAAAGAAATGACTCTTCAGAAGTACCAATAATCATAATTTCAAAATAAGATTGAAATTATGTTGAGCCAACATTCAGTTCAGTAAGTTGAGCCAGCAAAATTAGGTTGAGCCAGGATGTCTGATCTAACTGGCAGTGCCCCACACTCAAGACCACTCAAGTTAGGAGGAGAGGAAGGAGTTCATGACAGTGAATCTAACCACGAGGTTCTGTTAGATTGGCTTAAACCAGTATTGCAATCACTGCAACAGGCCCTTGTGTTACATAAAGATTTTGATCTCTTCTGAAGTCTTCTGAAGTTTCAGCCAACGCAAATTGCTTCGTTTCCTGCTTTTTTTTTTTTTGACTTCACAGATCTTTAAATATTTGTAAACTGTATACTTTGCAAGGGTCTGTCTGCTCCCAATGCATATACAAAGCAGCTAGAAAAATCTTCAAAACACCTACAGATTATAAAGTAATCAGAGTGCCTGTCTACTCTCTTTATTTTGGACAGAAGCATAGATTGTATGAAAAAGTTGTGCTACTTAAAATTCAACTATTACACCATATAAAAAATTTTCAGATTTTATTATTGAAGCTTTAATAAAGAAGGATATTACCACTAACCAAAAATTTAAGTAACGATCAATGTGGGAATTTAATATTCAGTTATTTTAACTCTGATGGGCCTCATTCAGAGTCAAGGTTGTGAATGCTTCTATGCTTTGGATTATTGTTATTCACATGAAAATCCTGGAAGTAGGTCAGGCACCTAGAAAAAGCCTCAACCTTGATGGAGCTTTGGCAGCAGCTGTGCTGCATCTGTGCAGTGCTGTTGTGGGGGCTGGTGATGTGCTACACCAGACAGCAATAAGAGGCCACATCTGTCCTTTTCCTTGTCTCATATCTATACTCGACTCTAACCGTTCTCCAGAAGCCTGTAACACAAATAGATGTTCTGGAAAACATTGAAAAGTTGGAAAAAGCTGGGCAAAATGTTTCCTGTGGGGAAACCTGGAACTGAAAAAGCTTCTATTCAGCTATCAGTAAATAAGAGAGGGCTGTATCATAATGCCAAATCTGCCCTTTTGTGTCTTACTTGTTTTATCGGCTTTCTGCGTTTCAACAACAGGTGTTAACACTAATCACTGTAATATATAAACATATATATTTTAAAGCTGGATATTGATCCTTTGAAGCAATTTCATTTACTTTTATGCACTTAATCTTCTGCTTATAAACCAAGATGTGTATATATTTTTTTCCCCTAAGATACCAAAAAGAAACAAAGTGGTTGGTCTGTGCATACCAAAAGGAAACAAAGTGGTTGGTCTGTGCAGCCTGTCCCCATGTCCATTTTTTCAATATTGGAATGGGCAAGTAATTTATGATTTGATTTTATTTTCTCTGAGCAATTGAAAGGCAGTGGATAAATAATAAAAAATAATGTAATGAGATTTTTTAGCAGAGCCAGGTCATCGTGATGTAGGCAACACAGTGTAACAGCATACTGCTAGCCTTTTGAGAATAACTTGAGAGTACAGTTTCTGGACTGCATCTGGAATGCAGACAGCTAAATAAAGTTCTCTATAAAAGTGTTTGATTTTTTTCTCCTGAAATATGTGCAAAATCCAAACACTTTTTTTTTCTTTTTTTGCTTACTGTGGGCAAATTATAAGGTAAGTTTTCCTAGCATCAAGCTGCATAATCTTGAAAAGAAAGCAAGGGTTTCTGTGTCTGAAGTTCTAAATAAATACTTTTCTCTTACTAGACTTTTAAAATGATTTAATTCTGTTTTGTCTTAATGAAAAAAGGTCTAAAGGTTTTGCTTAATTCCTCTAGACTCAAAGAACTTTGTAAGCACATTGTATATGTAATGACATTTCCTTTGCTGCTAATTCCTAGTCTGTTTATGCTTATGTATTGCATAAAATATATCCTAATATGTATTTCTAGTCAATGAGGCATATTTCTGAAACACCTAACAGTAGTATCAATAATACTATACCATTATTATAACAGTATAATAAACCACTGTTTGAGGCTATTTATATAATACAGTTTAACTGAGGAAACTAATTTAATTGTCTTTGCCTTTTTTAGGAGTGAAATTAGATTAAAAATTGAAAGATGAATCTTGGCTCTGATCATAACCTCACTGAAGAGGCACAGATTTTAAGGACCCAACCAAGACAGCCTTATAAAATATCTGGAAGTAGCCAGCCAGCTAGCAATTTGTGTAATTCAAATCTCCCATCTCAAAGTTTTCACTCATGTTCATGTGCATATACAAATAACAGCAGCAATTGGGAAATTTATGAAGCGGTAAGAATTCGGGAACTGGAGGAAGTCAAAGCAAGAGCTGCCCAGATGGAGAAGACCATGCGCTGGTGGTCAGATTGTACTGCTAACTGGAGGGAGAAGTGGAGCAAAGTTAGAGCAGAAAGAAATAAAGCTCGAGAGGAAGCAAGACAATTAAGGATCAAGTTAGAGATTGTTGTGAAAGAGCTGAGTACGCTGAAAAAGATGAATCAAGAGTTAGTGAGTGAGAAGAAGAACTTAAAAAACATAATTTCCTGGGAAAAAGAATCCAGATTTTCAGAAATGCTGTATATAAAAGAAGACCTAAACCAAGTAATATTTTTGGAGGAAGAACCTGTGAAAGTTAGCAGCAAAACTGATGAGATTCTGATGACAGAAGACGCAAAGAAGGTAAAGAATGGTAACTTCTAGTTCATGGAGAAATGGGAGATTATGGATGTGTATCTAGCGTGGCAATTTTTAAGGATTTTAATCGAAATACAATATGGTCCAGTCCATATCAGCAAACAAACAAACAAAAAAAACCAACAAATTTATAATGATTCTTATACAGAGAAACATAGAAAACAAGTCATACTACTCAACTGTGACTAAATATTTAAAACACTTAAACATTAAAGCTGTTATGTCCAATGACTTACAGTATTATTCTAATTGTTTTTCTTCATGTTTGACCTAGCAGAATACCACTGTAATCTGAATCTCCATATCTTGTGTACTTTTGTATCTCCATATCCAGAAAAGCAGTAGGTTCTTGAAGTTTAAAGAAATCTTTAAATTTCCCTCAATGCAGTTTGTAAAATGAGAGAAGGGTAGAAGCAATTTCTTCTGCGAAGTAGAGAGATTTTTATTTGGCAAGGAGAACAATCAAATTGTTTTACTGTAGTTAAAAATCAAGTATGGACAGGGCTTAATACCGTTCTTAGCTTTACACAAAATACATTATCTTCATCAAAATAGAAATATTTGTTCCCACTTTTAATTCTGTGCCTTGGCATGTATTGTATAGTCATAGAATCATCTAGAAATATCGTGCTATTTAGCTGACAGGAAATAGTCTCTAGAAATTCAGAAAATGATCAGCTTGACTTCAGCTGAATGAGAATCATCTGGATCTGAGGCCTGAATGTGTCATGTTCGGAATTTTCACTCTCTCTCTAATGCACATGTTATTCTTATATTCTTATGAATTCTGGAAGTCACCCTATATTCTTGTGAATTCTGGAAAAAAAAATAGTACCAGCATTTGAGAATAAATTTGGCAAAAACATCTTTAGCAAAATATTATAAACACAAATATCCTTCTTTTAGTTTGTGCTGAATAAAAAGAAAAGTACCATATCAACCATTATTTTTAGAACATTCTCTTTAAAATATATGAATGTAAAATATTTTTTCGTTGGATTTTACTCTTTTTCATATATATTGGAGGTATTGTTCTAAAAACTCAAACGAGAGGTGTGAAACTATGTTGATAACATGCTGTGATATAATTAATTTTTAAACTTGAATGACTACTTAACTGTGATAAAACTTAACTATATTTCTAAAGATAATTATTGTTTATGATGATCAGTCTTCCTAATAATAAGGATGTATTTTATTTTAAAAGATTTTTTTTTTAATTTTCTTTTATGGCTCGTATGTTAAGCAGAGAAGTTTGATGCTTATAGAAAACTTGTTTAAGTGATTTCAACGTGGTTTAGATTAGGTGATGAAGTTTTTAAAGACTTTTAAAGTTTTTATCTAGAGATTTCTTAAAGTTGGTACAAATTGCACTGTTGTTTTTGTTTATTTCTTGGGGTCTATCCAGCCAAGTTATGACTGAAATCTGTTTAAGAAAGATGCATTAGAAATATTTTTGAATATTTTGAATACCTGTGCTATGGCACAGGGTGTGAGGGATGTTAGTACACGTACAACTCTTAAGAGACTCTTTGTAAGTGAGTTTCATTTCAAGACCCTGGAGAAGTTGTTTTTTGGCTTCGTATTAGCCCAGGTGAGAAGCACTCTTTCTGGATTGTGATGCCTGACAAAGCAATAGTGATCATTCCAAATTAAATGGCCTTTTTTTTTTGCATTCAGTGGCATTATAGATGCTACTGCATTCTATGTAAATACATAAGATTACTTAATACCTGTTGTTTTCTTTTCTGCTGCATGACTTAAATGTTTGGAAGAGCCATGCTAGGCCTTGCAGACTTTTCATCTTCATTTATGATTTTCTCAGATGTCATGTTTGTGTTTCTGTTTTCTCAGGATGCAAAGGTAGTCAAAGAAGCTTTAAAAAGCAATCAAAATAAAAAAATAACTCCAAAGCCTGATGATTCTTTTCACAAAGAGGTTTCCAGGATTTACTTGGAGGAAGCAAAAGAAAGGCTGGGCAATATAGTTAAGACATCAGAAAATGATTTAATACATGTTTCTGTCTTTCATTTGCATTTGGCTGAGTTGCAGAAAATCTTACAGAAGGAAAGAGAGTAAGTGCAAATACATTCTTCCTGGAGAAATCACTATTAAAAATAAAGATTTTTAAGACACTTTCTTACAATAGATGTGTTACATGTTTTGTATTTACAGCTCACATATTCACCTAGATATTCTACCATTATTCACCATTAAGGTAACAAGGCTATTTTAAGGTAATTTAAAAAAAAATCACAATCGTGTACAGGTAGTTTTCTTTGTTTTTCTTGGTATGTTTTGTCATCTACTAAAGAAGCACTCCGTATACAGATAACAATGTTAAGAACAACTAAAAATGTACAGTTAATGAAAAGATGATACTTGTTAACTATTTAATATTAGTGCAATGATATCTGATCTTTGGTATACTAGGCTATTGGAGTGTCTTGTGCGTAATATTAAATTTCATAGACTCTGCTGGTAAAGGGTATAGCTGCAGAATGTTGAAAGGCATTTTTGAGTGAAAAGTGAGTGTATGCAGCTGCAGAATGTTAAAATTATTAACCTATTACCTAATAATTTATAAGTCTTGTATCAAAAGTAGATAACTTAAAGCTGGAACACATATTATACAATACTGATCAAATGTAACTCATAAAGTATTTTGTGACCTAAAAGAAGTCGCATGTTGATTACATGGTATATGCTAAAATATCAGTCTTTGCATGGGTAGGAACTACTTAATCATTACTATAGATAATCAGTACAAAGCAAGACTGAATCAGAACAGAAAACGCTTTTCATGGAAATAGACATTATGTGGTGTATGAAGTAGTAAGAGAGTTCAGAAATTGTGTTCGACTGCAAATACATACATTAATTTTATTTCAGAAAGACTGTAAATATCATGTAGCATGATGAAGTGTTTTTCCTATTATTTTTAAGAATGTCCTGTAGATAGCAATAGTCTGAAGCAAAAAAAAAATAAAAGCTTTAAATTCCTATTTAGTATTTACTATATTGTGTTATATAGATTAGACAGCTATAGAAAATATTCAGTAACCCTGTGTTTGAATTATGGTCAATCTACTAAAAACTTAGTTTTTTGTAGAAGCAAAAATACCAGAATACTTAAATTTTCAAGCTTGCCATAGTATTTTGTGTGAGTTAGAGATTATTGCCTCAGATATCCATTCTCTGAAATCTTTAGGATACTTATGCTTATTTACATACTGACTGGTCTCCATCATGGTATATGAAATAACTTTACTGAAATGTATAATAATAGGGACATTTCTACAATATGCAACATATGGCAGTACCAACCACAAGCAGTAAATCCACGCAGAGCAGATTTTCATATAAATGTGAGCCTTGGTTTAACAACTCCCTCTTTAGGTCTTTTCATTTGGGCAACATTTCCTGTACACAAAGAGAAAACATTCTGTAAGCAGAATATGCACAACTTAAAAGAGTATGAAGCAATTCATTTTGGCAGTGCACACACTAGATAGCTAGAAAAAGAAATGTTAGTAAGATACGCATGAACACAGTCACCTTTGCTGTGAGACACCCTATGAGTCTTTGCTGGCCAGGCAGACATCGTCAGCCAGCTCCAAAAGAGCTGGTCTTCACTGCATATGAGAACACGCTGAGATTCTGCTGAGTTGCCATCTTCTAATCCCCAGTTATTCTCTTAGGCTTTTATATTTGCTCATGTCAGTACTTCTGCTCCTGAGTCCTGAAGCCACTAATAACGACTATCACAACAATCTCGCCTCTGTTTGCATTTTTATTTTTCTTATCTTCCATGACTCCTGCCTACGTACGTTCTCACAGCTTCTTTCTCCCAACTTAGCAATTTTCTCAGTAAACTTGAGCCAAGGACACCCAGCTGTGCTGCATCAGAAGCAAGCTTGGATTACAGACAGCTTTAACCCCTAGGCCAAAGGTTACCTTGGCAGTCATGGCTCGCTCAGTGCAGGACCTGTCCCCCAGAGTTTATTGCTTTGCATACAGTACATCAGAACTGTGGTTGCAGTCTTTCCAGACTCAAGTTAGCTCACGCAGAGCCACAGTTCCAATATACCCCCTAATAACTTAACTAGTTTCTCCATAGCATATTATACTTCCTCACTGTGACAGGATCTATGCTTTTTACATGCTATTTTGAGTTATCTCAGTAATACCAAAACATCTTAAGCCAAGCACCAGAATTTGCTACACACGAAAAGAGAGGACCCTTAGAAAAAATAATAAAAGACCTCAAAGTCTATGCTGACTTTTTAAGAACTTCTTGATTGGGCTCGTGATGTAGAATCACACACAAAAATGCTCTACTATCGATGTCCTATATCAAGTACTTATTTGAGGTTACACTGGCAAGATTGAGAATTAAAGATCTTGTGAGTTAGTCTCTTTTTTAAAAAATCATTTTCCTCAAACAGGTACCTTTGCTCACCTTTTGGACCACTGCTCTCATTTAAATGACTTAAAATTTCAAGATTTTAATTTGCTCCACTTTGAACTTAAAATACTTTTTTCTTTGGTGCATAAACAGTGGTAGTTGATGATACCCAGAAGAATTGCTTAGGGTTGAAGGAGTATATTTAAACAGGGAGAGTTAAAATAGATGATCAAAAGACCTATTAAAATGCTCTGCTCTTGATCCTTTGCTTACATGTTAGTAAGTTTCTTCAAAGTAGATTTTATGCAGTCAGGATGACGTCTTGCATTTATTAGTATAAGAGGGACCTGATTTCATTTAATATGTGTAGATTCTACTATAAAACAAAAGTACTATCTTCCAATTATACAAAACAATCCAGTTTTTACTTTTTTAGACTGGACTAAGTCTTAAGACTGCTTTTATAAAGCTACTTCAGTAAACTATTTTTTAAAATATTATCTTTCATCCTTTTACTTTCTATTCTATTAAATATCTTTCTTTTTAATTCTTCTATTTTCCCAGTAAAGTCATAAAGCCTTTCCTCTAAGAAACCTCCATTGCTTTTAGAAGAAAAACTGCTCATTTGTAATGTATATCTTAGGTTCTGTACACATGATGGAAGTCATCTTGCTCCACTTTTTGCTTACTCTGGTATGTATACCAGATACTTGGCATATGCTACATAAATGCAGAAAAAAAATCCCTGATTCAAGAGAATTGGTTTAACTGTAAAAGAAGACATAACAAGAAATTTCACTCAAGTGGATTGCTTCATTAGTGTAGCTAACGTTGCTTCCAGGAGCTGCGCCAGTTCACTCAGTGGTTAATCTAGTATCTGCACAAACCTGCCTTACACTGCATAGGCACGCCCCATAGACAAGTCTTATGAATACCCTTTGGTTTAATTTCTTAAAGTTAACAACATTGTTATGGGGATTAAAAAAAAAAGAATCCTTAAAATATAGTTTTAGTCAACCTGGTAATAATAGTGTCCAAAGACTGAGAAATTCTTTTAGCACTTTTCCTGCTAGTGTTAGACTTCCGTTTTCGACTGATCTGATCTTTTTATCTTTTCTAGTCTACTATCCCCTCATCCCCTCAGTTTCATAGAATTTATATAATGTAAAATTTTAATTTTCTGGCATAAACATGTTTCTTTAGTTTTACTGGTTTTAAGATTTTAGATCTTGTCCTGATTTTATATGATTTATTCCTGTATAGATTTTTAGTCAATAGAACATTCAGGGATTTAACACTGTGATCTAATTTCATGCAAGCATTAGGACTATTATTTGAAAGCTTTTATTGTATTTAAAATTACTTCTTTCTTTTTTTAATTATGGCTACAATTCTGTTTTGTTGCTCGATTGCAAAATGATACATGCACATTACACAAATGTGAAATGAAATCATAACAGTAGAGGTAAAAATTATGAAAAGTTCATTCTTATCTTTGGAACTTTCAGTGTAGACTGAAAACCCCAAAATAAGTTTTCAGTTTGTCTCAGAAAAACAAAAAGAAATACATGGTGCTTCCTTTGCTTTGTATTTTTTTTTCCTTCTTTCCTTAACAGATGAAAATGTTTTCATCATTTTAAGAGAAGCAAAAGTTACAAGCTAACTTTATTCTTTCAGTGATACAGTAATAGAGTTCCTTTCCTAAGGAGTCATTGCTCATTCTTCATGGATTCGGTATACTACATACATCCCTGAATTCAGTAGTGGACTTTCTGTTCTTATGATGTTCCAGAGGCAAATACTTGAAGCTGTCACTTTAATGAGGATGTAGTACTTCCGAGCTTAATAGTCCACTTCTCTAAAGCATTTCTAGCATTTTCCTTAATGAGCAATTATTTTTTGAAATGGCAAGAGAATATGCACACATTTAAATTTTTTCTCATCTCTAAAATAGATCTTATTTGCTTTCTGCTCAGTCCTGCCTATATAGTATAGTGTATATAGTTTTCATTTGTGTATGATCATATGCCCAGACAAAGGAGATAGATAGATACTGCACTTTTTTCTCTGAGGATCTCTACTATTCCTACCATATACTAACCTGCCTAAATCAGTAACTTCACTGAAGTCCATTTTCATATTTTCTTCATTTTAGCCTATTCTATACTACTGAATTTCTTTGTTCTATTCAGTTTTATTTTTGCTAAAACTTTTGAGATTGTTTTATCATGTAGGCTTTTAATTAATAAAAAGATATACAGATGATAAGGCAGCAAAACAGAACTGAAGTCATAAAAAGGAAATTTAAAATTATCTGTCACTATCTATAAAAACATGATCATGGTTAAAATGTATAAAAATGTTTGGTTTTTTTTTTCAGAATGAATGTGTTTCTGGAAAAAGAGGTAGAAAAAATGGAAAATGATTTGTCTATTTGGAAATGGAAATATGAACAACTAAAGCAATCCAAGCTGGAAAGTCTGAAACAGGTATGTTGGCAATACAACATTAACACATAAAATGCCTTTGTGGAACTAAGAATAAAAACTTACCTAGCATTCAGGAAAATGGTAAATCAACTATTTGCCCATGGTTGCTTTGGGTCATGAAGACTAAGTTTGTTTGTAAATGGTGTAATAGGATACTTCAATTTGGAAGGTATCTGAGGAGGTCTGTAGTGAAATCTCCTGCTCAAAGCAGGGTCTGTTTCAAGGCTGTGTTCAGGTTGCTCAGGGATGTTACCCAGTCAGGTCTTCTCCAAGAACAGAAACTGCACAGCCTCTCTCTGAGCAACCTGTTCTATTCTTGTCTCTTTTGATGGTGAGAAAGATTTTCCATATATTCAGCTTCCATATATCCACCTCTCTTTTTCTAATCTATTGCACTATTGTGAAGGGTCTGGCTTTGTTGCCTCAGTATGCCTTGTTATGTCCTGCTGGGGACTGCTCTTCGATGCCCCTGGAGCTGTCTCAGGCTGAACAAACCCTAGTCCCTCAGCCTCTCCTCACAGAGCAAGTGATCCAAGTGCTGAGGAGATGGAAATAATCCCTTTCATCAGTCTTTTGGCTCTGTTCCTATGAAAACAGACCGAGATGCTGTTAGTCTGGTTTATTGCACACTGGCTCATGCTCAGCTCACTGCTTCCCAGGACCCCAAGGTCTTTCCAGCAGGGTTGCTCCCTAGCCAGTCAGTTCCCAGCATCTGTTGTTGCGAGACACTCTTCCTTCTCTGGCCCTGGACTTTGTCATTGGGGAATTGCATAAGGTTGTTTGTCAATCTTCTTCAAGCCTGCCTCGGCATCCCTCTGGATGTCAGCCCTGCCCTGAAGTGCATTGACTGTTCCCCCCAGTTTTGTGTCATCTTAAAACCAAAGCATGTGCTTGATCCCCATTTCCGGGTCAGTGATAAAGACATTAAACAAAAGTCCCAGGAGAGACCTCTCTGGTACTCCTCTAGATAGTTTTCCCCAGTATAATCTACCAGACTCCCCATAAATGTATTACCCACTAACTGTAACCCTCTGATCTAAGTTACTCATTTTTTTTAACCCATGTAGTTTTTCACACATTCATAGTTAACGCAAGAGTATTGTGGGAGAAAGGCTTGCCAAAATCAAGAAAAAATATGTTCACTGCTCTCTTCTCATCCTGGCATTTTAATACAGAAGGCAATCAGGTTGATCAGGCATGATTTATTGTTGGCAAATGTATGCTGACTCTTTTCTAATTACCTTCTCCTTCATGGACCAAAGTGAGGCTGACCAGTCTGTGGTTCTCTTAATCATAATTTCAGTATTTTTTATAGATTGTCACAACATTTGCCTTTCTCCAGCTGTCAGGGACCTCCCCTGTACTCTTTCAAAGCTGATAGAGGGAGTGACCTTGCAAGGATTGCTCTTTCAAGACTGTAGATACCCTCTTTGAGGGTCTAGGGACTTGCACATTATGAGTTCTCCCAGTAATCCCTGACCTACTTATCCGCTACTGCTCTTTTTCTCCCCAAATTATTTGCTGGTCAAGGAGGCTTGGGATGCTTGACCGAGCAGCATGGGCAACGCTGTCTTCTTGTGCCCACCAACTGGGCAACAGGCTTCTCCCACTCAGCTGCTTACCACCATGGTGGTGGTAGTGGGATTCTTCTGCTGACTCTGTGAGATCTGCAGTTTGAGTGGGGAGCAGAACCCCAGCTTGGGACAGTTGCCACTGTCTGCCACCTCCTGTTGGACAGGGACAGCCAGATCTGGAGAACTGTACTTGGAGTCAGTTGTATCCCAAGGTATGGTGCGGCACAGGGGGCCCATCAGGGTTGGCCAAGGAGGCAGTGACCGTGCTGGTGAGCGGCATGAACAGCAGCATGAAGTGAACAGCAGCATGCAGTGCTGCTGTTGTGATGCTGTGCTGCCCTGTTGCAGAGCTGCAGGAGGAGGGGAGCCGACTGCACAGTGCCCGGGAGGGCAAAAAAGATTGACAGGATCTTCACAGGGGTGGTAAGAAAATGAAAGCCTGGAAACACAGCAGGAGGGGCAGCCAGAGACTGCAGACAGTTGAGGGAATAAATGGAGTTTCTCATATGGGGAAGACTGGAAGCTTGTGACCTCCGGCAGTATTAGGGTAGCTCCTTCTCCTTTTGTGAATTTACAATTGCAGAATAGGAACAGTGGCCTGGTAAGAGAAAGCTGTATCTGGGAGGCATCAGAACTGGTTTGAACCTGTACCATGCATTAACACCTGGAGTAAGAGTAGTGGGAGGCTCCTTTCTGTGGAAGCCATCTCCATGTTCCCTGTTTTCTTTATAAAGAGGCTTGCTGTGGGCTTGGATCCTAGGATGTTGCAGAGAGGTTGCTGACTTGGGCTGCTATCCATTCCTGCTCACTCATATGAGCTCCAGCAATTCTGCCAGGGAGACCTGGAGCATACTGAGTGATGGCATGGCTATAGGGAGAGTTTTGAGGTCATGGGGGCCCAGGTGTTGTTTCCTCAATACAACAAGCTGGCCAATCTGGTGAGGAGGACGTTAAAATAGGAATGGAGGGCATAGGAGATGACAGTAAAGTGGCATTCAGGATGGAAACTTCAGAGTGATGGGAATAAGAGACTTCAGGAATGATAGAACAGGACAAAGGGAGACCCATCTCAAGCATTGGTACATGAATACACACATCTGGGAAACAAGCAGGAGGAGATAAAGCTAAAGCTAAATCACAAAAGTACAAGTTGGAATAACTAAGATACAGTGATCGGTGTGAACAACTGGAGTGTTGTGAAGGACCAATGCAAGCTCTGTAGGGAGACAGGCTAGGAAGGGTGGATGAGGATATCCCTCAGGTCTGTAGAGCTCCTCTGTGGGATGGTGACAGTCTGATTAAGAGCTTGTGGCTCAGGGTCAGAGGAGAGGCCAGTAGGAGTGACATTGTGGTGGGAGTTTGTTACAGACTACTTGATAAGGACACAAATAAATACTTTAAAAAAGTCAAGGAAGTTCCTGAACTCCAAAGCCAGTGTTCATAAAGGACAGAAACCTCCCTGACAGCGGCAGGGAGGGCAAGGCTGGATGTGAATAGTCAAAGGTATTTTTGGAAGCTGTCAGGAATGAGTTCTTGCTGTAGGCATCTAATGGTCCAACCAGTGGTGATGCATAGCTGGATCTGCTGTTTCCTGTTTTTGGAGGTGGTAAACAGTTTCTGAAATTCTGAATTCCAGTTACAAGCTGGAAAAGCTTGTCAAAGTGAAAAGCTTTATGCCTATCAACTGCCTCAAATTACTGGAGAATTACTTTGCATATAAATCCACTATTGCTTTGCATAGGATATTCTACTATGAATATCCTATGAAGGATGCATATGCAAATGAAACTTCAATTTTCATAGACATTATTTGTTGATATGGATGTTTTTTTATCTGTCATATTTGAATTACTTCAGATTTTTGTCCCTTATATTCTGTTTGCTCATTAAGTACAATTTTCGCCTGTTAAAATTCTGCCCTTTAGAGAAAGGAAAGATTTAGTTAATTTTTTGGCTTTTAAGTTTTGTTTAAGATGTCAAGTATCTCTATTCCATTGCCAGCAGAAAGAGAAGAAAAACAGGAATAAACAGATTACTTCTTCACTCCAGATTGGGGTTTAGAGTTATCCTGCTATGCTTGTTAAAATTGTGTGCCTTCACTTACTTTAGATACCTGATGAACTGAAATTTTGTATTTACTAAATGTTTTCCTGAATAAAAAAAAAAAAAAAGGAATAGAAGTGGAGTTCCCTTCATTGTATCCTTTCTTTTTTCAGAAAAAAAATGTGCTACACTACCTGGTGTCAATCTCATAATCTCATTATTGTGAACTTGTTGCCTTTGCGGTTGAGCTCTATAATCTCAAAGGTCTTTTCCAACCTTAATGATTCTATGAGTCTAATGATACTATCAGTTACAGAGGATCATTATTTACTCGGGGGGCTTTTGGAGAGCCCCAGTTATGAGCTTGTTATAATATATTATATGATCCATAGGATCACATAGTAAGCTAAAACTTATGTGTTTGCTTTTAGTATCTAACAAAAACTATTTTTGTGTGTACTGTCTAGTTCAGAGGCTTCAATATGATTTCTAGAAGAGTTTGCAGCTATTAGTGTGAAACTGAATCATTTAATATTTCCTTTGCCTTGCTTTTTGCATAGGTGACAATTACCCTCTTCATAACTGTAAAACTTTCTCTTTTCCTTTGAAAGGGGGACACAATTGCTCCATGTTAACATTACACCTGCATTGCTATGTTTGTACCAGAATACACAGAAAGACAAAGATCAAGTCTGTAAAACTTGGATGTTGCCATTAATTATATTTGTTTCTGAAGTAAACTTTGTGGGATGGAGTGGGAGCCTTTGTTATGATTTGTGGAGGATATGAACATTTTTACATTGACAGTGTGGCTAGTTGAATGTCAATAATAATTTCCAAAAATGAGCCTTACAATTTGTGAGATACA
>JAUBNY010001100.1:706249-718711 GCA_032275445.1 Crypturellus soui | reverse complement strand
TTGTCTCTTCTGCTTAGACAAAAATGCAAGATAAAGAGAACAGCAAAACTTAGATACTTGAAAAAAGGAAAAGATACTGAAGAGCGAAGATTTTAGACAATATTTTTGGCTTCTACCCGGAGAATGGGCTTAGAGTGATTATTTCCTCTAGGCTACTTAGAATTTCAGTCAACATCAATGTAGGTGATAAAACTCAATGTATGCTTGCAACCTTTTTGACTGCAAATATGTATATAGTCTGAAAGATCCCCAGCTGGGAATAGTGTTACAATATTTCAATATTAGTATTAACCAATATGAGACAGAGCTGCACCAAGAGCCACTTTTAGAATGGTGACATAAGACTGTATGTTCTGTTTTGTAGTACAAATTGGCTAGAGATGGTCATGAATGGATTTTTACTAGTTTTACTAGTAAAACAAATTTACTAGTTTTTGAATTGATTTTTACTGGTTTTACTAATATGTGGAAGATGTGCTGGTGCTCCCAACAATCAAATATCCTTTCTTATATACATTGGACTTTAGAATCTGTTTTGTCTGGGACTTAGCTGGTACAAATTGCCAAGGGAAGTGTTTTCCTGGAACTAGTAACATACTAGATTTGCACTTTGGACTACAAATTTCTGAGGATATAAAGATTTGGTCTTAATTGATAATAAAATACATCATTCACTTTTCATATGCATTAGTAACTTGATCAGCTAGGACATGTGGATATTTCCCTATTTTTTTCCTAACTGCAAATATGAATATTTTTTCTTGGGTAAAATAATCAAGACAAAACAGAAGCCCTTCATAGATAAACAACAAAAATGAGTGCATACTATGTTAATATTCTCTTTACAGGTCTCAAGATTAGATAGATAGAAACAGTTATTGTTAAAGTTCTAATTATTTTCAAGTAACTGCTGAAAGTAGAATTTTGGATAGACATTATAGTAAATAATAATTCTGGCATTCATTAACAAAAAAGCTTTTCCTTGAATGCATGTCAAATTCAGCGGAACAACAGCTAGTCAGTGTTATACTACTTCTTCATATAAATTCATTGATTTAAGTGAAGTTCCATCAAATGCATTCAACAACCCATGCAGATGCTACATTTGAGAAATGAAGTTAGCAAACATCAAGACTATCATGAAGACATTTAAATGTACGTATGTGGACTATTGCAGTCTACATCAAAACAAACTAATGAAATAATCCAATAAAACCAAGACCAAAATCAACATGTAGGAAAGATCTGTGAGTAATTCCTCTGCCCTGGGCATTTTTTCTTTTCTTGGACCTATTCATATCTCTCTGCAAATCTTACACTGTGGTTATTGTAGAGTTTCAGCATATAAATTTGATCTGTGGACAATTTAGACTTCTGCACAAATCACTAGTGTGGTAAATTAATCATACACACAAAAAGTTTCTTTGTATGAGCAGATGGGGAAGAGGAAAATAAATGCCAATAAATCAGCAACTTTTCTTTTGATTTCAACATAATGCAATGATATCAGCTTGCAGCAGACTCAAACACTGTAGAGAAAGGAAAGGAAGAAATATTTGATTACTAAAAATGCTGGAGCTCAGATGCATGCATTATCATGTACGTAAACGATTAAAAAGTTCCATTTGTTGCAGGGTTTGGTGTCTCGAGATATTGTCAGAAACAATAACATTTATCATGCATTCAGTATGCTTTCTGTTGGGCTAAACGGTGTTCTTAGCAGACTTGCTTACAATAAGAAAAAGCATAGCAGATTAATTTTTTTCTTATATTGAATTGTTACTTGAAGTACTTGTCAAATAAAAAGGTGGCCAACATTTGTTTTCCTCTTTCCAGTAAAGGTAGCGTTCTGGATTTTGTTAGCCTTCGATTATTTCTTGGATAAAAAAAGAGAAAAAGAAATCTAGAGACAGCCACATATACTGTAAATAATAATTGCAAAGCTGCCTAATCTCACACATAGTAAGCAGCTTGTGCACAGCACCGCTGTGCTTGGGAGCAGGCGATTGGTAGATTTTCTTTCAGACCCAAGAGCTTTTCCTTTTGTTACTAAGTCCTTACAGACTTTCAGAGTTAGAAATTTAAAACAAAATAAAATTACCTGAAAACTAAATAAAGGGCCTAAAAACAGAGAAACTAACATTCCTCCACATTTTGTAGCTAACCAAGATGCTTGAAAGTGTTCCTTTTTCACTGAGTAGAAATGGGTACTTTGCATACATGAAGGCTTTCTTCTACGCTTCTCGAAAGTGGAGGGATGCAGTGAAATTGACCTATTGTCATCCAGAAGGAAAATTAGGCAGAAATTGTATAAAAAATTCTGGATAAAATTGGTTGATATTAGAATGTAGATTCTAGAATAGCTATTGACAATTCAAAATCACAGTTTTAATAGCCTCTGGTATGTAAATTTCGACTAAAGAAAATTATAAAGTATTTCGAAACAAGGACATTTATGATAAATGCAGTAATAGTAATTTCTGTAATTTCAGGAGTACGCAGAAATACTGAGTATTTCAGTAGATAAGCATTCAGATTAGTTTTTAATTTTTAGCTTTGTAGACTTCAGTTTACATCTGCAAAACAAGTGTACTGAAGCTCTGTGCCAGGAGGAATAAATTAGGAAGCAGCCGAGTAGTTCAGACACTCTGGTGCTAAAGTATGCAAAGAAAATCTTGACATGCCAGAGCATGACCAAGTCCTTTACTGAAGTTTCTGCATTTATCCTGTAGTTTAAACGGTATTTTAAAATATATGCTATCCTATTAAGAATAAAAAGTTATATAAAAACAAAGCAAAAACAGTGCAGCCACACTCTGTATGGAAATTGAAGAGTATTCAGAGTTCCCAGATAAACTGAATTTCAAACTGTATCTTCTTCAAAAGCATTAATGTGTAAAGACAAAGGAATGAGTATGATATATATATATATGTATCCATATACATGAGTCATATATATATATACTTATACACACATACCTTTACATGTGTGTGTATATATATAAATAATGGAAAGAGAAAAAATCTGAACCAAAGCTAAAAAAAAAATTGATCTTTTCACAAGAACAAAATGCCATCTAAATGAAATATATATATTTCTACACAAAGAGACAATTACTATGGTAGACGTCAGTTAAACCTCTCTATAAGGAAAGGATTACATTCCAGAAAAATGAAAATCAGAATTACAGGCAGTAGGGTTGTTTTTTTTTTTTTTTTTTTTTACTTTCCTTCATTTTTTAGAAGGAACTTGTGAATCACAGTCAACTGGAGGTGGTATCAGTCTGATACTTTGCCTGGAAAAGAATTCAGCTCAGGATACAGAATAGAGCAGTAAGAAGTCAAAAAGTGGAGCTCAGAGAGCCTTAGGAAATGATGAAAAACAGTTACTTCTTGGTTTTGGAAGACAGGAGGCTAGGAAAGACCTTGAAGTCTAAAATGGGAATTAAAATCTCATGCCATAATAGATCATGAAGAGAATTGAATTAATGTTCAAAGAGAGAACTACTTTGCTTGTGATTTTGGTAGGTTACTTTCTAATGTTACTTTATATTTTCCAGCTTGTCTACACTCAAAAGTGTCCCTAGGATTTTTTTTTTTTCCCTCACAGGAACAGAATTTTAATACATTTTTATCGGTTAAAACAGCAGCAGCTCTGCCCTTAATATTTCTTATGACCCCATGGTAACTCTCAAACATTGATAGTACAACAGCAAAACTGTTGTAGTTCCAGGCTCTGGCTTGAAAAAAATCCTTAAAAATGTTGACTCTCTTTGAGAGATAATCTGAAGATATTAGTCCTATATTATAGAATTTGCTTTAGAAACAAAGTACTTCCTTCTGCTGTGTTTTGTAAGTCACTATAGAATGTTGTGGGGAAAACAGTTCCATGAGTCAGAATCACTAATTTCTTTAGGACGCTTTATAGTTATTTTTGTAGAGTTTAGGAGGATGCCGTGACCACTAATTTACTTTGCAATCAACCTGTGGTTCATTCCAACTCAAGCTAATTCTTGCTTTAAGTTTGAAGAGTATTTTGTGGCCTAAATGAGTTCAAATACCTTCAGTGCAGTATGACGTGAAGAAGTGAAGACAGCAAGAATCTGTATACAGAAATTTGTACACAGTCCTCTTGCTCTGCATACTAAAACAAAAGAAAGGAAAATTAAAACATATTGATTTTATATTTCCATTGTTGATCTTTGCAAGGTGAAAACAGGTGTTCTGTGAAAAATATGACACAGGCAGCCTGAATCTACTTTTTTAGGTTCGTTTCTTTAAGCAAGAATTCTTTCCTCTTGGGGTCAAAAGTCTGGAGGGCATATTAGGTTTGCTTGTAGATTATCAGTGTGAAGACAGATAGCACAAGAAGTTAATGTTTTCATGAGGTTATGGAAAGCTCAGATTGTAAGTAATTGCACTAAACTGTTACCTGTTCTTATTTTTTTTCTCCCTTGTTTGTAGAAACTATTAGTCAGTTCTGTTCTGGAAAAAGTCATGTAGTCAAAGTATCCATTTTTGTTAACTGTTTTTGCAGAATTTTTCTGATTAAATGCTTGTTAAAAAGTGCCAGTTTTGTAAAAACAAAAACTTTTGCTGAGGAGGTTTCTTATTTTTTCGGCATTATTTATTTTTCTTTATTTATTGTATTATTGACAGTCTGTATCACATCAAATCAAACAAAACAACTTTTTAACCATAATACTTGATTTCTCTCCATCTGTATTCTTAATGAGTTTTAGACCACAACTCTTTAAATACATTTTCCTAACTTTGACCATAAACTTTAGAAAAATTAACCGAATTTATGGAAAAAAAAAAAAAAACTCTAAATGAATTTTCCTTGATCCACCGTGTCCCTGAGGAGTGTGTGTAGGATTTTACTCCATTTTTCACTTTCAATATGGAAACATGTCCTGACTTTTCCATCTCATCATCCTTTTTATGCTGTCATCACTCCCACAGGTTGGCAGATTATTTGTTGCTCTCCATCCTGCTCTATCCTCCCTTGACCAAAGGGAGGGAGAAAAATTAGTTCAATCATTTTTATGCTGTCTGAAATTATAACTTTAAGATTTTTCTACTAATGAACTGTATCAGAAACACTTCCTTTTTCTGTGTCTCTATTTCTCAACATCTCTGTCTTTTGTATTAGTTGTAAAAAGGTGTAGGTTAGCTCTAAGGCATAATTATCCAGTTTCAAAAGGTCAGTACACTGAAGTTTATTATTTCCACTGTTCACCTTAACAGTTATCCACTTCGCTTAGAGTTCTCTGACCCCACTTTCTGCTTCCACCATTACTTTAGTCTTTCTTTTGAAAAGTTAATTCAAACCAAGTATGTGGAGAAATTTTCTGGAGATAAATTAATCATATTTGAAGGGAAAGCAAAAAAAAACTGGTGCTTTTTATTTTGTGTAATATTGAATTTGAAATGCAAATTGATTTTCTTAGCTTTTTGATCACTTTGAAAATTAAAAAAAAATAAAGTTTTGCCTCAGTTCATCAAAAATACTTATGTACTCATGTGACTCTGTATGTCATATTTTAAAAATCCCCCAAAGGTCATTTTGTTGTAGGTGTGAGGTAAGAATCACTGTTAGTCCTTCAATAATTTTATCTTCAAAATTAAGGTTTCAGTAATTAAAACCATCAACATAAGAACTATTTTTTACTATTCCTGAATTGCTTTTGGCCCCAGTTATATCACAATTCACATGCACTGAAAGGAGAGAGTAGACCTTAAAGCAGCAATGGATGAAGTGCCATATTTTTTCAGGTAATGAAATTACTAATTTCTTCTGGAATTCGTAATATTATTGGATTCATTGGTTTCATTGGATTCAAATTAGATTAATGTATGTCATTGGAAGAATACTGTAAATAGCAAATAATTTTCCTTTATACTTGAATTCTTCTGCAAATGCTAACACATACCTTTACTTGTTCTCAGAGTTCTTCAGGTCAGTAGTATTATCCTTAAAGACTGTCATAGCATGATTAAATAATCAATTAAGACAAAACATAATAGTTCAGTCAAGTAAAGCAATATTTTTAAATAACCCTGAAAATATATGTGAATCTTCTCCTGCTTTGGGGGGATTTTTTTTTTTTACTTATTTTCATCTTTATATAAATAATCCTTTATTCTGACATAATGTTTCTAATCAATGTTTATATATATATGATGGAAGATGATGGGGCCAGACTTTTCTCAGGGGTGGGCCAGTGGCAGGATGGGAGTCAGTGGGGACAAAGTGGAACACAGGAAATTCCACTTGAACATGAGAGAATATCTGTTTATTTACTCCCAGGGTGACTGAAGAGTGGAACAGGCTGCTCAGGGTGGTTAAAGACTGTGCTTAGGGCCATGACAGAAGTTTTGAGGCATGATCTGCATTGGGAATTCATTGTGCACGAACTAGAGATGAGTTCTGTCCACTCAAGAGAAAGCTGGTCTTTTTACCTGGGAGTGGTACAGTCACTGCAGTCATTTCTGACGTTATGACTTGGTCCGATTGGTGGTCTGAACAGAAACCTGAAGCTTGGGATCCAGTACTGCCTTTTGCCCATTCTTTCTCAAAGAAAGCGAGGGACAGTCACTACAGGCTTTGAGTCCATTATATGAAGTGTCATCTGAAACAAGCATTAATAAAGATTGAACATCAGTCATGATTACAGATGTTCTGAAAACTAGCCAATGTACTGTTTCAGAAAATACCAGTTACTGAACTTTGAAAGGCAGTGATTTATACTAAAATCAATATTACCAAGCGTGTCTATTAACGATTTGGTACTTTTTAATAATACTTCTATAAAGTTTCTAGAGACTGTTATACATATGGAATATTAAATACTTACATCTATTATTGAATTTTATAAACATGCTGAGTGCAATGAAATGAATTCTCATATACCCAGATATAATAAAATGTATCTTTTACTTCAAATCTTGGCTTGGTAGACTTCTTGTGTGTAATTGCCTGCCTGAAATTCAATCTTGTCTGGCTTTGTGTTTTTTTGCTACCTGAAGTCCACCAAGAATGGATTAGTATTGATTGGTGTCACCACAGTGAAAAGGTGAACTTTCTAGTTTAGAAAATTTTGAGGTCTTTGAGGTCTTTTGAGGTCTAGAAATTTTTGAGGCAAATGCTTTGTAAGAATTTAGGGTTATCTTGTATTCCAAATTTTTCATGTACACTCATAAGACGTTATGCTTTTTTATTGTATAATATGTAAATTGCAGTTTTGTGTTTGTAGTACAGAAAGCAATAGTTTTAATAACCTTATATCTGCTTAGTTTGAGAAACAAAATGTGTTTGCAATAGAGTTGTGTGATCCCTTCTTTTCCAGTTACTGTAACTGAATTCATTAGAGTTTTTAAGAAAGCTGAAGGAACATTTGAACATTCAACATCGTCTTGAGCATTGGAATTATTATTGCTTCAGACTCTGTCTATCACTAGGTGCACCATTCAGAAGACAATAAGGTACAAATCATCCTATCCTGATTTCCTAATTAATCTTAGTATACATGCTTATCATATTGCAGAGAATTTAACTTGGGAAATAACTTCTAAAGACTATAGAGGAACTTGATTTTGAAATACATATCTTTCATGTCTGACGTAAAAAATGGGAAAACAAACAAACAAAAAGAATAACCACAAGAACAGTAGTTGTATGAAGTCTTTTCATGAAAGGCCAAGTCCATGATGTAAAAATAAGTGCGGAGTATTGTAAATTGTTTGAAGAGTTAGAATCAGTTCCCAGTTAGTCTGTCAATATGATGCAGAGCATGAAAGAATATGTTCCATTCCTTCTTGCATACTAATTTACCTAACTTTAGATCAAAGACCCATTTTAGTTTTAAGAAGGATTTAGAGTTCTTTCCAATTGCTACCCTTCAACAGTATATAAAACTTCTTAATATATAGAACCATCCTAAGGTCAACACATTCTGTGTAGTAATTCTGTGTTTTGGATAGGAAAATATTTAAAGTCTTACACTTAACTTTCTATTTGTTTACTTGGTTTTTCTTTTAGAGGAACAAATCTGCTCTGCAAATGTGCTGAGAAGGAACTGTCTGAGGAATTATCTTTTCTTTGTAAATTATAATGCCTTTAAACATAGTTCATTTTTGAACTCTCTGATAATTGACTTCTCTATGTGAACTAGCTGATAGTCATACATTTTATTTCTGTGAACTGGCTTAGATGATAAACAGAAATTAGAGATGACTAATGAATTATTAACCATGTTATTTTTTTCTTGTTCTTCCTTTCTTTACCCTAATTAGTAAAAGGAACTGGTATTTAAAAGATGATTAAATGACATTGTTTCCTAATAAAATGCATATATTTTGAAAGTCTGTCCTTTAACAAATGAAATATTTTCTGGAGAAATCCTAGCATAAATTTTTATTTAATAAGATATTGATTGTTGATGAATTTCTGTCCTTGCTATCTTTCATTTTGATTCATGCCTCTAAGTGAGTATAAACTACTATGTGAATTGTTTCATCTTTTCTCTGGCATTTTCTCTCCTGAAGTAACAAATGAGCCCATTTTGCCCATTATGTAGGAAAACTCCAGTAGTATAAAATATGTCAAAGTAATATGAATAAGATAAAATGTTGTGACGCATTGCTAATGTCTGCTTTTGCTTTGGAAGACCTGGACCAAGGATTGGTCTGTCTTTAACTAGATAAAAGACTAGAGTTTATTTATCCTCTACTTTTCTTATCTGGCTGAGGTGTAGCCTCAGTTGGAAAGCTGTTTGACTTTTCAGAGGAAGTGTGATTCAGTTTTCTTTTATTAATTCTCCCACATACATAAGCTGTTTTCTCTTGGAAAAATATTGTCTTCTAGATTGTATATGAAGAAAAGAGGAGTGGCTGACTCAGTATCATTCTCTAAGAGGATAATTAAAAAATAATTAAATGTAAGATGAGGCAGATTTTCTCAGAGTCTCCATTTTTCCATTTACTGTTTTTATTTAGAGTCAATAAATGTTTATTCTGGTCATTCCTTGGAGTCTGTTAAGTTCCAGAAATTCTACAATTTTTACGCTGTCTAGAGCAGGATGCTCCTCTGTTAGTGGTGTGTGTGTGCATGTACACAATGCACATATTTATATGAATATATTCATATGAACATCTCCTTTTATCTGCATAGTTTAAATGTATTTTTCAGGAGCCACATACATTTTTTTTCTTTGACATTCCCAGTCCTCATACAAAATAACCATAGGTCAGGCAGACTAAAATACAGGGTTCATAGTGTGCAGGAAAGGGGATCTAATGTGGCCTGCAGTATCTTTTTGCATGAAGAAACCACATTTCACCATTTCAGCTGTGTTGTTAACCTGCCTGTGAGAACTGCAGAGTTGGTGTTTGCCCTTCTCTAGACTCTTTACCATCAGGGCATCATTGTGACCTTACAAGTTTAGTTGCAGAACAGGACTTTAGTTGTAAATGTTTTGTAGTAGCTTAGTTTCATTACTGAGAATATTTCCTCTCAATTAACAAGACATTGAGAGGCCCAGGGCCTTAGAGAACTAGAAATAGAAAATTCCATATGCTGTTATTAGACCACTGGGTAATGCTTTGTCCTTGTTTCTGCTTTTGATTGCTTAGAAGTAACATGGAGAACAGACAGGTTTGTAATTCAGTTTAGCTAGATAAACACATTCTTACAATTAACAACTTCTAAATTAAATTTCTCGGCTACTTTAATGCCATCATCCTCTGTGCTTCATTTCAGCTGCTTTAGATATTGCTGGTCACCATGGGTTTTAAAATAAAAGTAACAAATGTCTGTAAAAGCACGCCCACACCTCTGCCTCTCAAGCCTTCTTGGCTCAGGCCTCCTGTTTCTTCAGCATAAAAAACACCTTCTGGTATTGTCAGTCCCTGTACTTTTATCACAATATAGTCTCTAGTCTTCACAGAACTGCAAGTTGTTAAGTCCAGAGTATTTTAACTTGTGTGTATGGATATTTTTCTCCTCCTTTTTTTTTTTCCTTTTTCTTCTTATTTTTTTCTCCCAGCAGCTGAAATATCTGCATTCTCTCACTTTCAATTTTAGATATTCTAATCAATTTTAATCTTCTAATGGGTACATTTTAATAATAATAACTTGGTAAAAATAAGTACCTGTTAATAATCATCATCTGATAAGTATCTTTTAGTATCTAATGAGTGTCTACAAAAATAAATACTTTCTTTTTAAATATGAAGAATATTTGATACATCCTTGATATAACCTCTCTGCAGTTGTCTTTGAAGAATAAATAAAATCAATAGTGAGGTTATAATGTTCTATCATCTAATAAGATGGCTTTTTTTATACTTTACTACATTCCTCATATTTACAGATTAAAATAGTGAATTCACAAAGCTTACTTATCCTTATTATAACCCTTATATATAACCATCCTTGCTTATCCTAACCTAATCAACATGTTAAATTTGATTATAAAGGACAGTATTTCCTGTAAGAATAACCATTGCATACTCAAGAAACAGTGTAGTGTGAAATATAAAATGTTTTCTCCGGTTCTTAGGATAGTGGTCTTTGGTACTAAAGACTCAATTTAGAACTTCAATTTAATTCATTATTGTCTTTCAAAAGCATAAACAGTCTGTAACTAAAGATGTGATTGCATTACATGTTCTTGAGAATAAAAAGTGAACTCTGACATGGTCAGGCTGAATTTAGATCACTCTCAGTGTTATTTAAAAGATACTTGTATTGACTTTTTTAAGGACTGTTATTTCACAAAGAATAAGCAGAGAAATAAGATCTGGTTAGCAGTGACTATTTTAAAATGTGACCTATGTTTTATTGTTGTAAAGTTACAAATAATGAAAAACTGAATCTCTCCCCTTTTTCCCCTTTTATCCTTTTGAAGTTCAAGCAATTCAGATGTGTTCAAGGAGTTCAGTTGTATCAACCTTGGAAAAGTCTTATCTCAGATTGTTTTCTAGGAAACAATGAAACTCTGAGAGGATTGCCCTTAGTCCCTGTGAAGAACAGCCTTTATGGTGTCCTGTCTTTCTGTTCTGCAGGATACAGAAACAGAAAGTAAAAGTTCCTTTTCTGTTTGAGAGGTACTGGGTGGAAAATGGGAAGCCTGACAAAAAGATAAAGTAGGGCTCAATGGGAAATGGGCCCAGAGAAGAATTGACAAGAAAACTAGGGAGCAAAAATGAAGAAGAAAGTTGAAAGAATCTCAGGGAGGGGGAGCAGTGGAGATAAATAAGTTTTGGTAAGCAGAGGATGCTGATGAAGATCAAAAAAGACAGCTAAGAAACAAGTCATTTCTCTGCCTTGCTGATGACTTCCTAGGAAAGAGAACTGGAGGAAATAGTCTTACTTCTTATTTCTTACTTGTCTAAAGATCTACATGAATTTATGCTGACTCTTCTCTGTGGATATATTTCCTTCATTTTATGTTCTCCCATATCAAGACTTCAGTAATCTAGGAAGTGCCCGCTTTCACTGAGATTCTGGAAACTGAATTAATAAAAGAAATACAATCAGTAAATGTACACGTGATATTACCGGTGGTGTCTGTCTTTTCATAAATAATGCTTTTGGGATAAGATAAAAAGATTTAGGATAAAGTCTTCAAAACTGTTGGATATCTTTGTCTTCTTTGGTTTAAATGAGAAAATAATAAAAATGATATTTTGGTGTTAGCTAGGACTATGTAAATCATCATCATCAGGTGGACTGATAGAAATTATCATCAGTTCCTAACCTAGTTTTTGGGTAATTTATTTGTAGCTCTTTCTCTTTGCGATTCTGAACTTCAAGTCATGGAATTACAGAACAGACTCTCCATGATATCAAGATTATCCTGTAGCATTTCATGAGAGTGTGGTCAATACTTCTGGCAATCCGAATGATTTAAATGACAGTTTCAGAAGTTTCACAGCCACTTTGTAGCCTTTTTAGGGTTGATCTGGTACTTGACCTTTTGCTTCTTGTTTTTCTTTTTCTTCTGCTCCTTTTGGATGGAATAGAAAATGAAAATTAGTAGCACCACAAACACCTTACAGCACAAATTTGTATTCTTTTAAATGAGTAGATTTTAATCATAAAAGGTACATTTTCATCTTTTACTTGTGTCTTAATCTTGATTCTTAGGCACTTACAGTAAGCAGATGCTTAGCATATGGGAAGATATACTTGTTTTAAACTCCTCCTGTGTTTAAATTTTGTACATATAAGACAATTTAAGACAGAGATTAAGAAAAATTTGCTGCTGCACCTAGATCTTATTCCACCTCCCTAGTCTGATGTATGTATGTTACTAATTGTGTCTTTGATCTCTGTCATTTCTTAATTCTCCTTCAGAACTTTGTCTCAGATACCCTTCTATATCTCATTTTTCTGTGAAGCACATTAAGAGTTATGACAGTCACAATCTTTCATGTAACTTCTCTGTGCACTGG
>JAUBNY010001100.1:680114-691208 GCA_032275445.1 Crypturellus soui | reverse complement strand
ATCAGTGTTTTCATATTTCTAGTGTCTTACGCTTCTTAAAGATAGGGAATCATACTTGGAGGCTTGGATCCTCCCCAATATTTTGCATTAGCTGTTAGGCTCTTCTGATTCAGTGACTTTGGCTTCTGAATTTCTGGAGACACGCAGACTTTGTCAGTACCTTTGTCAGTAGGATTTATTAGGCATGGTTTTGGCATCTTGAGTTCATGAATAGTCATAATAAGCAAGATCTGGAAGCCATTATAGCAATCTAGTTACTGAGTTGCCTAAGTTATCATATCACAGAATCACAGAATGGTTGAGGTTGGAAGAGACCTCTATTTAGGAATATAAAGAATATTAATAAAATATAAAAGCTCACAAATTAAAGATAAATAAGATAATTTTATAACTTGCGCTTTCTGATTTTTATTCTGAAATGCTGTTTCATTTATTAATATGAAAAAGGAAATCTCTCCATAGTAAACTATATTTTCCTCTCTGTTTAGTCTTTTGATTAAAATTTTTGGATGCTTAAAAACAGTTTCTCTGAATTTAGTGTCAGCATGCCCTTAAATACAATTTATTTATATGTCCAATGAAATTTAATTGCATACAGTAATAAGAATCAGCAGCCCAATTGACAAGGACTTCTCACACACTTGTTTACAAATTAGTAAATTTTCATCTGGATGATAAAGTATGGATAATTCAAACTATATAGATATTTGGTTAAGTGCTGTAGTACTTTCCTATGTTTTTAACAGAACAATTTCTAATATTTTGTCTTTATTTTTAAGTGCTTGCAAACAACTTGCATTTTAAGAATTCACTTGAGTAACAATTAATACAGAAAGCATAGATCAACCAAATAAGAAAGAGATTATTTTGTTCATGGAGAATTATGCTATACTTTTGGTATATGGAGCTCTATGTGATATGAGTAAAGCCATATCGATGCGTTAAACTATTTCATACACAATGTATAGCATTCAGTGTAGGTATGTGTCAGCATGGTATTTCAGCATGTATTATATCTTACAAATTACAGTTAATATGGTTAATTTTCTTCCTAGATTCAAAATACAGAGTCCAAGACTGTAATCTCAGAGGATTTCTTTTATTAGTACAACTTGACTATGATATGAATTCTTCATAATATAGCTTTGGAGTGGAGATGATTAGAATGAGGACACACATGCCCCAGACACCACAAGTCCATGTCCTACATGTAAAGGACATTTCAGAAATGTGGGGTCTGCAGGTAGCAGGTCTCTGCTATCTGTCAGGAGGCTGGTGGAGTAACCGGCTTGTCCTTGCCTTCTCGCTCTTCTTATCCTGCAGTGAATAGGATAGTCAGGGGAACTGTGCATACCACAGCTTTTGTTTGGAGCTCAGTGCAGAAGAAGGGATTGTGTGACTTGAAAGACATGATATTCAGAGATGTCTCCAGCCCTCTGCAGCTCTTTGAAGCTGAAGAGTCCCAGTTTGCTGAACTCTGCAATTCTACATCTCCTCTTTGTCCCACACGGGCTGATCTTACCGAGGGAATTGCTGAATATCATTCCTTGGAAGATATTAATGAGGTTGGTCTTCAGAAAAGCAGTGCTGGATTAAGTCTTAGCAGCTTTAAGGCCTTCTTGCATTTCCGTCTGTAAAAGTCAATCAATGACCTTTTCTAATGTATCAAGTTGATATCATTTGATGTATCATTTGATGACATTTTCTAATGTATCTAAAGTCCCATTTGGATCATTAATTCCGCACATCTTTCAGTATATCCAATTTCAGACTTCTCAGGTTCTGATGGCTGAATATCTATATTTCATAAAACTGATTGCTGAGTAAACTTTACCCAGAAAATGAATATGGGAAGCATAGGAGGTATACACGGAAGTTAAAATATTTAATTAAATGTTCAGAATTTGATCTCAATCAATAAAAACTAACAGTTAACATTTAGAATGTTGGATAAGCAGTGTTAAGTGAACTGCAAGATTTCCTGCATTTACAGCAGTTCCAAGATACATCTGAGTTCCTTTTTTCTGAACAGTAAAATATTTCTTAAAGTTGTGACTTGTCTCTGTAAAATGTCCTCGAATTAGGATTCCTATTGAAAATAGGAGTTAGTTTTATTATCACAGCTTATTTGGCCTAGGCCTTTTATAGAGGAGAAAGTATCATTTACATTTAGTATATTAATACAAACTAAATATTTTAAAATAATTTTGTAATGCTTTGCTTATCGCTAATAGAACGAACCTAAATTTTATTTGGTTAACCTCTCCTAATACTTTTTTAAACTTATGTTCTCCTGAGCAGATAGGCTAATTTTTATCTTAATCTTTTTATTGTTATTGAATCCTTATTTCCACAGCTTTGAACTAAAAAGAGCCTATAAATACTCCAAGTAAGTTATGAAAATAAGTGGAGCTGGGTAAAGCTTCAGCTCTGTGATTTTTAATTTATAAGAAATATACTGAAATCAGTGTAATGGCACGCATTGATCATTCTGAGAATATCTAAACTTTGATAAAGTGATAAAGTTTGCTATTTAAGCAGGAGGAAATGAAGCTGAAAAATTAAGCAACCCATGGATGCTAAATGGATTAGCATTGAGAAAATGACCTCTTAAAATCTATATTCACATGAAATGTGGAAATACAAAAGCTGGAAATCAATATCTAAACCGTTCTGTAAACATTAAAGATATATTGTCCATCTTGAAAAATATTCTACAGTTAGTACTTTAAACTGTAGCTAAACTTCAGCTAACTAGTAACAAAGAACAAGGAAAGATTCTCAATCTGTTTATCATTTGAAACAAAAGGCAAAGGAAACAGTGAGCTCATCTGCTGTAGATATTTAAAATGGTGTCATTTATAGGCAGTTCTGTAGACATTTTCAGGTGTCACTTGGAGCACCCAGGTGTCTTTCATGGCACAACAGTGTTTTCTGAACAGATGAATTGTACAACAAAATGTTGAACAGATTAACAAAAGTGAAAGATAACATCTTCAGAGCTGTGCTAACCTGAAGAATACTGCCCTACTAACCAGTGGTTTAGTCTGGTCATATATAATCTTTTTTTTGCTATTGCTATTTAACAGCAAGGATGTTGCTAGTTATTTGCCACAGCCTTCCTGCAAGAACTGAAATGGATGTGTGCTTCTCCTGTAGTTTTGCCATCAACATTTGTAGGGACAATTTGTAGGGATCTATCCTAGACTTAGAAACAGCTGCCCAGGTAAATTTGCATCACCCAAACAGTCTGCTAAGATTTGTATTAGCTGCATACTCTTTTTGTTGAAAAGAATGGCAGTAAAGCTATATATACCTATGCTTTCCTTCACTTTTGAACTTGTTAGTGAATCACAGTTACATGATTAAATAAAAAGATAAATGTTTTATAATAACTGAGTTTCTGTGGGCTTTGTGAAAATCGTCTTTGTCAATAGAGGCAAAAGTCTCAACTTCTCAATTTTGCTTCTCAATGTGGGAAGAAAAAAAAAAGGAAAAAGAAAAGAAAAAAGAAAGAAATTTTAGTGTTATTTGTTATCTGTGGTAGCAGATGACCAGCCAGCCATCATTGCACATAGATTCTGCATTAGTCACAGTATGTTCTGTCTGTTATCAGTATGTGTCCTGTGGGAGATAAGGGAGGTTAAAGAACAAATCACACATAGGAGAGCAGACTAATTCATAGAAACATGTTTGGTCTCTGTGTAAAATTATTAAATTAGTATTACTGCTGCTTTGGACCTTGACAAATTCAGCCTGTTTTTATCTCCTCGTGTTCAATAAAGTCATGAATCAGAAATATCTAATTTATGTGGAGCAGGTTATCTGTGCAGTCAAATGGAAGGGACTTGCATCACAGTTTGTTTCACTGCATGATGGCGTGTGGATTTGAAGGTGCCCTGCCTAAGTGGATTACATGAGAATTATATCCACAGCAATTATTTTGCTCGACACATTGTGATTGAGAGGGGAGACATGAGTCACTTGTTCCAAACACCTTTTAATGCTCGTATGGAGAAAGGCAATGTGTGTGACTCTGATGTGGTGTGTGTTAGAGCATTGTTCTCCAGCACCCGCTCTTGGGAGAAGATTATGTGAGGAGTCAGCCAAGGAAAACAACTCTTGTACGACCAGAAGTTCTTTTTAACCTCAGTCAATTAGGTTTTAGATGTGGGCAGAATGAAGAAGGAAACGCAGTGCACTAAGACTCTCTTGGCAACGGGTAGCAGTGGAATATCAAGAGTTTCTTTGATTTAGTTGGTTGCCACGGAGACAATCGACTATGAGATGTGTCTGACAAAACTGCAGACTGCAGCAGCTTTGCGCTTGGTATATCCAAAAAGTAGCAGTGAGTGCTTTTCCCTGCCTTTGGCTACCCATTCTTTTTGGTGGGATTAGCAAGGGTTGAAAGGGGCACACATGAAATAAGTGTGGCTTGTTGAGGGTTTGGGGTCTGGCTGTGGAAGTACTGTTGCTTGTATACTGCTGTTTCTGCTAGTGCATATGTGTTCACACTTGGTGAAGTTTGTTTGGCTGGAGCTCAACAGAATATAACGGCATAGTACTTCTTATGTGAAGGGAAATGAAAATGAGAATTTGTAATGGGTCTCATAATTGATAGGATTTGTAGAATGGAAGGGAGTCCAAACTGTTTCAGACAAGAATAAAAGATCACTAAGTTTCTCAGTCTCAGTTGACTTCTAAACAATTGGTTGAGTGATGATTAAAATATTTTGTTTTGACCTAAAATGACTTAGGAGTTTGAATCCTAGCTGGTTAAATGACTTTCTGATATGGCCCCACAATAATTCGCTATGTTTGAGCTCTTTGCACCCTGTTTTAAAGAGAAAAAAATGTTTGAGTTGGTATTTCAAAGTTCTGTAATTCTCTCCATTCCATAGGAATTTATCGTTTTCATAACACTCCAAAGTCAGCCTTGATTTTTTGAGATAGGAAGAGTGAATGAAGGATGTCTAAGATGAGGATGATGCTGACATTTTCAGAATCTTTTTAAGATCTTCTCCTTTCCCCTTAACATTTTAGCCTCATTGTTTTCTGTTTCGGAAAGGATCGCAGCGAGTAAGAAACCTAATATCCAAAGTATGTATGTGTGTATGGATCTCTATCTCTCTGTCTCTTTGGGATAGAGAACGTGTCATAAAGGTTAACATAAACTGTCATAAAGGCTAAAACTCACTAAACTGCTAGTTTCTTAACTGTTTTCTGTAAGGAGGAGTACGTTCAAAAATGCCGATATAGACTGTTTCTCTATATCACTTGTATTCGATGTAAAATAAGAAATAGTGTACTATTATTAATTAAATATAGTGACTTCACCAAACTGAACATGCTAATAAAGTGTTATCTCATTTGCAATTAGTCCAGATGGAGCGCAGTATCAGTGTGACCCTTAAGATGCATACAGATGAAGGATGGGTATAACCCAATTCCAATTCTGTAGAACAGAAACATCATTCCTCATTGCCTCTGTAATCCTTTTGTAAGATTTATCTGACAGGCAGATAAGGTAATGCAAAAGTTTAACTTGTTTGGTCTGGGGTTTTGAGGGAAAAGGTTCATCAAAATGTCAAGTTAACTGATAATGTTGAAGATAATAAAGCTTTTCCTCATATTGTATTGTTTAAAACCCCCAAACCCTTCTTTCTAGAGGAGATTTATGGTATTTAAACCTTTGTGCAGAAGTCAGGTATGATGCAAGTATATGCATTAGGAGGAAAAAAAATGCAGTAGAAATAGCGATATTGTAGCCATGAGAGCTATATGTTAATACCAGGATGACTTAAATAAAGGAGTTCTAAAGAACATCTTGCAACTGGCAGCTTGGTTACTTTTTTCCAGCTAAATTAGTTGGTCTAGAAAAAGTTGATTTGTTGCTGTAGTGCTAACTTTACCAACAGAACCTTTCTTGTTGAAAAGAAGTTCAGGGATCCACATATACTGCTGGAGGTTTGAAAAGCCCAGGGGAGCACAAAGAGCTAGTTTAGTTTATCCACCATCCAAGAGCAGAGCCAGGCTGTTCTGTGGAGAAGTCTGCATAGCCCATAGGCAGCCCATAGGAAGCACTGGTGCTTCTTTCTTGGCATTTACTTTCAGTAGCAGAAGTTATTCAGGAAACTACTCCAACTGATGCTAATAAGGAAGCTTGAAGTGCCGAGCAAGCAGGCTGCTTGTTAGTTTGCTTGAAATGACAGTCTGGCTCTCCTAAGAGATCTAACATCTCACTTGAGCAAGATTTATTGTGGCTTCAAGCTGAAGCCAGTTTCTTGGTAATAAAGAGGATGTGGTGGTCTTGATCAAAGCACAATGATTAATAGATCTGAGCTGTATGTTCAGTGTTGTACAGGCTCAAAGAAGACAGGTAGTAAACCCCTATGTCAGATTTTGCATCAATCAAATTGGATAATACTTTCCTATTTTGTTAATATGTTAGAGGCAAAAATTGCTGCTTTTAGGGCCTTTAGAGAGTGTGAGCCTAGGATACTGGGGAGAAGCTTAAAATGCAGATACACAATATCTTTATTGTATTGTAATCATATTGTCATACTTTTGTTTGTCTTTTAAACAATTTCAGATGTGTGAGTCCATTTCTCATGGCTGTGATTGACTTACTTAACTTTTCAGTGCTCTGTATATGCAGAAGACCTTTACAGCTTGATAATTTACACATCATTCATATATATATGATATACAGAAGCTGTTATCCTTTTAAAACTGTAGATTATCAAAAGAAAATTAGATAAATTGGAAAAAAAAGGATATATAGACCATGGATATATACTTAATAAACATTAATAAACATAAAATGATTCCATCATGATATATATGTGCATATTATATACATATAAATTCTCCATGCCCACTGTATGACAAGGTTTTTTGCCTCCTGTATATTACCAAATATTTATAATTTCCCAGCTTTTTTTCCACAGAGAAGTAGCTTGAATGTCTTGAGAAAAAAAACACATTACCTACCAGCAGACAAGTAGTTCTTTAATGAGTAAGCCCTTTAATTATATTCTTGTTCTGCTTTATGCTTAAGATTGTAAAATTGCTGAAGAGTAAGTAATTGAATAGCAATTTAAGTGTGAATTTATTAAATCAATTAGATTTACAAAAGTAATTTGAGACACAGTACTGCTATATTGGGTACACCAAGTATATAAAAATTTAAAATAGATGCTTGTAAGTGTAGCATAGTTTCTAATGGGAATTTGTCTAGGTTATAATAGTAAAAATGATTGATTCTGCATGTCATGCAAAGCTTATTCTGTAAGTTATTCTTATCCTAATAGTACCTCAGAGGTAGGCCATTTCATTTCAGATTTCTGGGGATTCTCTAGACATAATAAAAGTTTTCATAAACTGGTGAAGATTTATAGCAGGTATTTCTGTGTTTTTTTTTTTTCCCTCTAAAACAAACAATAGCTACTAGATTAAATAGTTTGATAAAGTTAGTCATTTCTACATGTTCTGACCTTCCATTGTGTTAAAGTGTTTTATCTAATGTACAGTACAGTAATGGTACACTAGAAAGCTAAAGCAAAATAAATTTGTGCAATTTATGTAGGCAGCCAATTGGAAGGTGTGAAAATGCTCTTGCAAGGACTTAAGTAGCACACGGCTACTTTATTTTAACTGAAAAGATAATTAAACCCTGACCATATGCATTTTTATCAGTGCGTGAGGGAAGTTATTTGGTACAAAAAAATGCAGGGATTGGGTCTAGGTGAGCAGGATAATTTCCTGCTCACTTGTTACCTTGCTGAACAAAAGGGAAAGGGATGTTTGTTTGTTCAATCTTTCCTTACTGTAAAAAATAAGATGTAATAGATGCAGACTTTATTGTCCCTTAAAGAAAGCGGGGCGTAATGATCCCATATCCCCAACCTGCAGACTGATGTTGACAATTTCCCTCCTATTTTGCCTCCCACAAAATCTCTGTGATTAGAACAATTTTCCACAGTTCCAATTTTGTGAGACTCTGCTTAACTGCCTATTATGCAGGGATCCACAAGAGTCAGAAATACAACTTAATTTTTTTTTCTTTCCAATTCCAAATGTCGTTTCACAATTCCCTTTTCTACAGTTAAGGCTGCAGCCTATTGTTCTGTGCCTTTTCACACTCATCTTACCTACACAAACTTGTTGGATATTTAAGGTCTGATCGCCCTACACTCCCCTCTGAACAGTTAGTACTTTAATTAGTATGTTAACTGCTCCTCACCCATTGTCCAGGTTTCTTCATTCAATAAATCTTAAGTCTGAGTAGGAAAGCATCAACTTGGAGCGTTGATTATTAATATAATAATTTGTCTCTGGTTACTCCAGTGTGTACAAGGTCAATATGGAGACTGCATAATAGTATGGCTTGCAGAGCAAAATGAAATTATTGTTTGCTAGAGAATGCATGCCTATTGCCTAGTTAAACAGTGATGTATCATAAAGATCAAAATAAAATATAAGAATGTATTGAAGATTGCATGGACAGCTTGCTCATTTTTTAACTAAAAGTGGGAGCTAAAAAACATTACTTTCAAAGCACAGAAGCAAGTAGGTGAAATAGTGCTAATACTAGAAGTAGTTAATTTTATCTACAGGGGATGATCTCATAATACTAGGATAGGAAAATCCATTTAGTATCTGTTCTTAGTGCAATAAAACAGATGTGTTTGTAGACTACCGCTGTCTGTATCAACTTGTATACTTTTTCTATGGCCTCTTTGGGTATTAGGCATTTGTTGGTGGGAGTAAAGTAGTCCTAAAATACTACTGCTCAATGAATGCATAAATACCCTGATAATTAGATTCCTATTTATATAAGTAAGTTATGTTTTATGAAGCTTTAGAGAAGCTAATGCAAAGAAAAGGAAACATGAACTGATATGCTTCATTCAGATTCCTGTATATTCTGAATTAATAACCCCAAAGAAAAGCAGAAAATTGAGAACTGTTATAAATAAAGTCTACATAATTTTTAACTGATGGTGGTGGAGCAACCAAAGAAAATTTGATTGGACATTTCTTCATGAAGAGAGATTTATGGATACAACTATCAGTGGCAATTTGGATAATGTTGTCTGAACTTGGGTGGTATTTATTAGCAGCAGGTATCACTAACAACTAAGAAGCATATCAAGCTTGTTTCTGCAAACTGGTAAGTGAAATGTCTAAAAAAACTAAATGCAGCCCTCCTTGACAAAAAAAAATGTTTATGGTCCTTTACATGTTCCTTTATATGGTCCTTTACAATTATTTTTACAATTCTGTTTTCTTGCATCTTTTGTGGTTTAGTCATAGGATCATTTTACCATCAGGTTCAAGAGAACCTGATCACACTTGCAGAACTACATGCCTTGGTGATGAGTCCTGACCATCTTGTGACTTCAAAACCTACACCACATGTAATTCTGCCAAAGCATTAAGAGTCTGAAATGAATGCTCAGAGGATAAAAGCAGTAGTAATAATTAGGGGATAGTTTAGGATTTGGAAAATTAAGATCCAAAGACCATCTGCTGATGAAGTCCTACATCCCCAAAGGATTTTGTGAATAAAATTTTAACTAGAGTCTATACTTTTGTTAGAGTCTAAATAGCTCAAAGTTCAAATGATCTTAACTTTACATGTAATAAAGCTCTAGAAATGTTTACAAATGTTTACACAGTATATCCTTAAAACAGTAGTTCTTTAAAACCTGAATTTCACTGAAGAATTCATGTTGAATACATGATATTCTGAATAGAGAGTCAAGGCTATAGTTCTACAAGAGAAGGGGGATAGCATACCATGCAGTGTCTGAACTAGAAGTTTTTGCTATGAGAAAAGACTTATGTACTTAAAAAGAAAAAAAAAACATACAGGTGTAATGTGGTAACTGAGGCATGGGACTACTTGAGAAATTTTTAGCTTCTGTGAGAAATTTCTGTAGCAATAAATAATGTAACAGTAAGTAATTCAGGCTGCTCTACCAGAAATAGTGAATATTCTTTTGTATAGTGACTGTACATATTCTAAGAAAACCATAGGGATCCAGGTCCCAATATAATCTTTCACTCTCCCCATTCTGAATCACTCTCTGGAAACTGTCTATAAAAATATATTGGTCAGCTGGTTAAAAGTAAGGTTGATTCCAAACCACTTCATTAATTTGAAGTCCTTTCTGAATTGACCAAAATAGAAACTACTGTCGAAGTACAACTCCTCTGAACCTAAAAAAGGCCCTTATTTCTCCTACTCCTTTCATGTTTTATTACATTTTGTGACAGCAAACAGAAATGCGTCTTGAAGGAGGCGTAGTTCTTTGCTTAATAAGTATAGAAAATTGCCTTTGAAACCGTGAAAATTATGAAAGTTACCCTTATTGTTTGGGGAAATAGTGTTTTCCTGTCTGTATTGTTTTTCAACTGCTTCATAGTTCCCTATATTCAGATTATGTTAAGAGTGGTACTGCATAATGACAGGTGCCAGAATAGCACAGATTCTGCTTAATTGCAGGATAAATTAGATTTTGGCCATTTTTCTTGAATGTTTGCTTTCTGGAGCACACCAAGACATATGCTGATACTTACATAAGAGGTGAATTTCACCTTTTGCTTTCTGGTGCTTGATACTAGAAATTATATTTCAGCTGTGGAACGATGTTTCATGAGTAGTGACATCTATCACCTAATTTTATTATCCTTTCATCCAGTGGATGCAATTATAGCTAGAATACCTATTGCCAATTTTCTGTTTTCTGTACTTTTTTCATTTCTATCATATTTTCCATTTCCTTTTCCTTTTAGAACACTTATTAATAGTTTCTTTATAATAGATAAGCTAAAAGGTCAATTGATAAGTGCAGAGGGATAAAAAGGCGTTCCCTAATACCTAAGCTGTCAGTCAGACAACAGCAGCCCACAGTGCTGAGCCCTGTAGATCCACAGCATACCAACATCTCATAGATGTTCAAAGCAAAAAATGAGGGCTCCTGTATTGTAAGCTTTTCCAGGAATCACAATTATAACATGTACTTTCTGGAAGCACAGAATTTTCTAACTAATGTAGAGGTGCCCTAGACAGAAATTAAATCTGCA
>JAUBNY010001100.1:665741-680014 GCA_032275445.1 Crypturellus soui | reverse complement strand
ATTATAACATGTACTTTCTGGAAGCACAGAATTTTCTAACTAATGTAGAGGTGCCCTAGACAGAAATTAAATCTGCACTGTAACATAAGATATGTATGGTCAGGAGAAATAATCCGAGGGCTGTTGTTTTTCTATGACAGCTTAGCATGATAATGCCTCTATCTGCCTCCTGTCCTGTCCCCTACAAGGCATTACACACACTGTAGTGCTGGTGGCTGAGAGGTGCTTCTGTCTGCACCCTTTAAGTTCAGAAGATAGTGTGAAACTTCAAAATCATACCAACTTAGTGAAAAACTAAATTATTAATTGGAGGAGTGAAATATAGCGATGTATTTCCTTTTTTTCGGATTCTATTGCAGGGATAGAAACCAAGAGATGAGGAACATCAAGGGGATCAGAATTAAATGCACTGATCCTTAGGTATTAAAGCCTAATTTTTGCCAGTTTTTGCATTTAGATTGACTTGACTTTAAGAAGTATGTATTCACTAGGCCACTGTGTAGGAATTTGCACTTTGATGAAGAGTTGCACGGTTCCAAACTATATTACTTTATTCTGGTGTGTGCATACAAATCTTACTGGTTTATGCTGCTGTAGTTGCTTGTCTCTGTGCTTGCTTGTCTCTCTGTGTGTCTCTCATGTGCACACAGTCTTTTCCTTCTGTCATTGCCTGACATAGTTTACTGTAATTCTGTCCTGTGCAGTAGAAAGTTGTAGGTGATTAACATAAGTGTAAATAGCAATGAAATTTTGTCACTAGTTAGATTTTTTTTTCTTGGACAAATGTTAGCTTCATCGCAAAACTTTTTATACTTAGGCATCCTGCACTTCATGTTTAAACAATAAGATTCTTTTTCTGTTGGCTTCTTTGATAGGTAAGAAGGTTAGGTTAAAAGTTCTAGGATTAATAACTGTGTTGCCATTTCCTGTAAGTAGTGGCAAATACATATTAGGAATATTAGGAGATACAGAGATCTAAGGCTGTCATGACTGTTCTGTATTTTACAACCTAAGCTGATATGACTGAATCCCACACATGTGGAGCAACAGAAGGTAGAAAAAGGTAGTATTTTTGCAATTCCTCGGTGTGCATAGTTTACTCCACTTGATATGAGCTTTTTCAAAAAAAAAGCTGTCAGCTGTTTCAGACAAATTAATGCATGTGTTCGTATTACCTGAACCAATTTGCATTAATTAAATATACATACAAGGGAGATGAAAACAACATTTTTTTGAATTATGTGTCTTTTAACATTCAGAATTCACTGTCTGAAATTTTGTTTACTGATTTTCTGCAAGAATCTTTACTTAATCATAAATTATTATAGTAAATTCTAATACACATCTCTCTCGGCTTTTTACAGGCCCCGATATCTCTAAAGTGAATGTTTACAAGTGTCTGAAGTGAATTATGTCAAGTTTAAAAATGATAGATGCGCTAGCCCATTTCAAGTCATTTTTTTTGACCTATTTATTTCAGGCCATTTTTACTGACAATGTTTTACCTATTGGGGGCAGAAGAGGGTCAACAGTTCCTGATATCGAATAGCGATAGAATTCTGATTTGTATTATTAGTTAATTGAAAATTAGAGGTAAAGCTCTGCCCTTTATTAGCTCATAAAAGAAGCATATTGCATAATTCTTCATCTTTTGAATGTGGCTTGGTAACAAAGCAATTGGTTTAAAAGCAAAAATAGCATTTGGTAAATCTAATTACTATTTTACACCATGATAATGATAGATACTGAAACTAAATAGAATACTTAAAATATCTTTCTGCCTATAAGTTCTATGCCTTCATGAATGCGACTCAGGGTTTACATAAAACTTTGGATGCAAATGATCAAACTAATTTTCCCTTAATTTAGCAGAATGGACTCTTTTAGGATACAGTTCATTTAATCTCAAAGTGGATGTCTCAAAATTTCTGTTATCTAACAAGCAACATAAACATAGTGGATGAAGTCTGAGTGTGCAAGACCTAATTCTTTCTGCTTGGAGGCTCAACCCAAATTTCATTCCATTTAGTCATTGCACATGCCATTCAGACTTATTGTGGACCATTTAGGAACTGTAGAAGCTGAAAATTACAGCAGTAGATGGTAGAGATGAGAACTGTTTATATAATCACTAATCTGATTATTGTCAATATGAAGAAAAGCAGCAGTAGGAGGGTAGCTGCTAATTGCAGATCAACTTTGCAGCTTATGCAACAAATATAAATTTTAATTTCAATTAAATTTTATATTCTAAGTTGTTTAGTACAATTAATCTCTTCTTTTCACTCTTATCATAGTGTAATGGTTCTGGAAGTTGAAGTGTGAAGTTGAGTTAAAAAAAAAAAAGAAAATAAGTAGATTTTGTTCCCAGAAAAATCACATTTATGTGCAGTTGTATTTTAAGTCTGTAGAGGTTTTTCCTTTTATAAAAGTTGCTTACGTGACCTTTATGAACAATAACAGCAACAAAAGTAAAATAAGCCCTGCTGTCATTTTCACACCTGCACTCATTTTTAAGATTTCTGACCAAATGATAACTTTACTTTTATCACAGGAAAGATATATTATTGTGTAGATCTTCATGTACTACACTAGTTATTAGCAAGGAATGGCAAACTGTGCCCAGGATTGGTAGGAAAGAACAGAATAGTAGTGATAACGAGATAGTTCTGTAATCTTTGTGCTGAAAGGACTATTCTTTTTTTGTCAGTGTTGGGAACAAGAGAATAACCATGCTGTGATAAAGTGTTCAGTGAACTTTGACAAGTTACACCAGCTGTAAATAGGTTTGTGGTTTTTTTTTTTAACCTCATTCTGTTTTCCAAATAATCTCTGCTGTCAAGTACTTTTTAAAATACAAAAATGTACTTTTCAGAATAAGTAAAATATGATTTTTTAAAAATGTCTTATAGTCAAAACAGACTTTTTTTAGAAGATTACAGATTTTTTATTTTCTTTATTTTTTACTGTTTTGGTCTCTGAATGTCTCAACGAAGTAACCTTGATGACATGGCAAATTTGTCTATATACATTTTTTTTTCTTTTTTATATATATATTTAATACATGTTCCAGGTCTGTGCCGTTTTGCAACAGTTTTGTTCGTATATACTGGAAATTGTTGTAATGCTTTTAATGCCTTTTTTTCCCCAGCAGTGGTGAGATTTCTTGGCATAGCTATACATAAGGTCTCAGGGTCTCAGCTGTATTTTTTCTGTTCTTATTTAAAAGGAGCTCCAAAATCTGCAGCATGCTTACACCCAACTAAAAATGGAGTGTCAAGAAAAAGTAACGGAATTGGTGCATGCAAACAAAAAAGTAGAACAGCATGAAACTGAAGTTAAAATATTGAGAATTCGTGTTGAGGACTTAGAAAAGGAACTGAACCAGTCGGAAGATGAGGTAGGTCAAATTTTAAGTGATCGGTATAACATTTTCTCAGTCGTGAGTGACTTGCATATCAAAAAGCAATACTATTAACACTGCAAAAATGATATATTTGTTGTAAATGATGGATTAGGAATTATGTTCTAAATTTAGATTAGGATCGGTTAATCCAGGGTATATACAGTGTTCTTTCTCAAAGTATATCCAAATGTCTTCCTTCATCGCTCTCTCTCAGCACTCCCTCCCTTGTTCTGTGTATATATTTATATTTATATACACACATTCTTACCTACTTTTGTGTGTGCATAGATATAGATATAGATATATACCCACACACATTTTCAAAATATTTATATTTTGTAAAATGTCGGTGTGACCAGGACAGGATAAATATTATATTGTGAGATAATAAAAAAGTAATATATACTTTAAAAAGTTAATGACTTGGTCTAAGTATTACTATACATTATAAGAAGTTGTGTTTTGCTCAGTTCCCAGAATGATTTACTTTGAAGGGGACTGAAGGAGTTAGAAATTGAAATTGCTAAATTGCTAAAGACTTAACTAAAGTTTCATATTTAGAAAATGGTACTGTCAGAAGCAATAGACCTTTACTAATTAACCGCAATTATAAATTATTTTTAGCAGGTTGTCTAAATACAGGTTTAAGATCATCATTAGAGATTAATATTATACTTGTTTCAAAGGAAGTATTATGAGATTTGGGTTTACATTTGAAAGTGTATATATGTGAACTGTTCTTCCATCTGCTCTGTCTTCTTTGAAAACAGTCTGGCATCAGAATTGCTTTCCCACCAGACTGAAGGGCTTTTTCTGACTAAAATGTTCTTAGTTAGCTCATGAAAATATCTGTAATTCCCGTGCAAAATATCTGAGTTTTTATTAGCACACCTCATTCGGAGGTTCACTCTTCCTCTAAAAGTGCCTAACTGACATGTATTTCCTCTTCTGGAGGAAATACATGACAAATCTTTCCAGACAAATCTGTCTGGAAAGTGATAGACACTACTCACTCGACACATTTTAAGACCTATTAAAAATAATTTAAAAAATACATTCTGTAGTCATAGCCATTTGATCTAGTAATACACTGCAGAGATGATGTTTTCTTGACATTCACCTTCTTTTAATTTCTGGCTGACTTACTTGGAATGAAGCACACCCAAACAGGACAGCCAAGTAAACAGATTTCAAAGAAAAGATAGGATGGGTAGGAAAGTACAGGATGGTAGGAAGAACTACTTTTTATTTTTATTTTTTAATTTGGATTCTTAGTATAGATATATTCTTATTTAAAAACCTAAATTCCCCTTCACTGTATCTGGAATAACTGGAATTTGTATCACTGTGTGCTTGTTACCATGTCCCACACTTTTGATCTGAATCTCGCTTCTGCCTTAACAGGAGAGTAAGAGCTCTCTGGTAGATTTGCTGCATAACTTCACTGCTTGCAACTTCACCTGCCACAGGCCACAAGAAGTCATACAAAAATCTTCATAGCATAGCAAGAATCATTAACTTTCCAGATAGACAGTAGGGTTATTTTTACCCCACTAGAGAGAAAACACTGACTGCAAAATAGACTAGGAATAAAGACAGCTGGTTTTCTACAAAATTAGTTTTTTTTTTTTTTTTTTAAGAACCATATGTTCCTATAGCTTTTATTAGTAATGGCTGAGAAAACAATATCAACCATAAAATGCAACTACAGCAGTATTCCTTTCTTACCTGGAAATTCTGTTTCTTCAGATCTTTTGCAACATCTGTTTCATGATTTTTCCTTCTGTGATTTGAACCACTATGGAAGCTTCACAGAAGCTGCAACTCCAAAATCAGCTTTCATTTATCAAGAAATATGATTTAGCTTCATAAAAAATATGTAATATATTATTAATAGGTAATGAATAAGAAGTTTCAAATCAATATTACAAAAAAAAAGACAAGATCCTATCAATTTGCATGGATCACTTATTTAAAATAAAAATAACCATGCTTAATAATATAAGAATTGCTATATGTGGAAGATTCCTTTTTTATTTTTGCAGTCAGCTTCTTGTTACCATAATTGCATTTTGCTGAAGCATTTTATTGCTGAGCCTCTCTGTATTTGCTGTGCATTAAAGTAAAGTAACAATTTAGTGTTTAAAGAAGGAATAATATACAATAAACAAACTCAGGGAAAAAAAAAAAGGCAAAATTAATCTTTTGGGGTCTAGATGAAAATTTTCATGCCTGGACACTATCCACCAGAACTCAAGAGCTGACAAGTCAGCTGCTTACCTAACATAAAGTTCATCCGTTCAATTTTTACCAAGTAGGCAGAACATTGGACCCCTCCCTATTAAGATCCAATGGTTGCAAACTGAAGTACAGGAAATTCTATTTAAATGTAAGAAGAAACATTATGTTTGTAAGGGTGATCTGGTGCAGGTCTCCCAGGGAGGACATGGAGTCTCATCCTTGGAGATATCCAAAAGCCCTGTGGACAGGGTGCTCTAGGGAGCTCCAAGGTGCTCTAGGTGATCAGCTACAACTCATCATGAAGCCTTGCTGTTGTTGAGTGAACAGCAGATTTCAAGTACCATAGAGGAACTGCAGTGAATGGTTATTTCCTAATAAATTTCCTGATCTTTAGGAACTGAGTCTTTCCCTAATTGTCCTTGAACAAAGGACAAATGCATCCAGTAGTGGGGTAATATATTAATTTAGTGCTTTACAAATTGCCTTATTTAAAGGGAAAAGACACCTCTTATTTTTAGATAAATTACCAAATTTATACTTTTGTTCTGTTGCCCTGATGCAGTAGCTTATCAGTGATTTAGCAAAAGTGTGAAGATCCTCTTTCTAGCTTAACCCTGAATACTAGTAATAAGTGGAAAAGACGAAATGCTAATATAATCTCTTCAGTTGCCACTTGTCTACAGTATGTTCAATGTTAATGTGTGTTGCACAGAAGAACTGTGCTTGTAACACTGCAAGAAATATGTCTTTAACACACTACAGGAGCTGTTTGTTGTTTGCTCTGTTCCATTGCCAGGAAATTATCTCATGTGTTCAAGACAGATTTGATTATTTTTATTCTGAAACCCACAGGAAGATGGAAAGTTCTCAGTTTTTCTGACTCTGCTCTTTTTTATTTTGTGACATGATTCATATTAATTTTCACTGACACTCTTAGGAGTTGATTTATACAGCTGTAGCCTAACCTAGCAGTTGTGAAAGGTGTATTTCAGTACAAGGCAGACATACACTTAATAGTCAGTCTGATTTATGCAGATTAATGCAACAATCATCTGAGGTATTATCTGATTTTGTCATGATTTTATGTACTGTTTGGGATATAAGTTATCCTAATTGATTTTTTTTTTTTTTCTGAGATAAGAGAGATTCCAAATATTATCCTCAGGCTGTTGATCATAAACTGAAGTAATTCATTTTATTTAGATTTGTTGTACTTCTTGAGTGAAACAAATGTGCAGTAACCATATGTAGCATTTAAGTTTTATCCGTGAAATTTGGGCATGTACAGCTCTAGGTACTGCTGGAAATAATTATTGCCTTGTTTCTGGTAAAATATCTATGGGAAAAGCTCAGGGTTATTATATTTCCCTGTACAATGGGGGATGTTTTCTCTTCCTCCTGGTTATAAGTGCTTAGCTTCTAATCATGTAGTGAAATAAATAGATAACAATTATATAAGGAGCTGTAGATGACCTTTATAATGTATTTAAAAAAACTGTATTTTTCTCAGCAGAGATGAGAAACATGCTTCTTTTAAGATGTAGATTAAATATTTTCTGCTTTATAAAAAATGTACCTGTGAATCTAGAGTACATTCTGAACAAGATGAGAGAAATGGCAATTACAACATCTTTAGCCCCAAAATATTATACAGAACTGGTAAGAAATGAAGGGAATGTGTTCTGCAGAAAACGATTTGATTCTGTCAGGAAAATAAAATCTGTTTTGTTAACAGACAAAACGGTGTTTTATTACACTTCAAGAATGGTGCATGCTAGTGCTTTCTTATTTCATGTTCTTCTATTGGCCTGAGTTCTCATTTGGGCTCTTCTCTCTGACACATTGTGATCTAGTGAAGAAATGATCATTTATGTAATTATTGAGAATTCAGCATGGCTCCACGATTTTTTTTTGTGGTAAATATTTTGTGGATGTTTTTATTTAAGCAAAAAAAAAAAATAAGAATGAAATGCCAAGTGTAATGTTCAACCTATCATATGTATTTTCTGATGGTAATATGCAGGTAGGGATGCAGGAAGACTTTTGCTTGAGTGAAGCTACTGAAATAAATCTTTCAATGATAAGTAACTCATCTTTAGAGAATTTAACGTTGCTTTTACACTGAATTTGAAAACTGGCAGATCAAAGAATGATGTATACTACCTAGGAAACCACGTAGGAACTAAAAGGCAAGAACAATAAATCTATTTATTGTGCAAAATCTTATTAATGTGCAAATTAAGACATACTAAGATCTACTTTTAGGGATATGAGATATCTTCAGTATCCTGTACTGCACATGGCTTACGATGAAAGTCCTAGATTCTCTTCATGTTTGTATCGCAGAACAATAAACAGAAAATAGATGGAAAGAACATTTAATTAATTAATTGAGTAATGTTTGTTTCCAGTCCAAAGGGCGGAGTTTCCTACAACAGCTGTGGTAACACATGCTGTAGTCTTCTACTTTTATCATTTACTTTATCATTCAGTTCTATTCCTGGAAACATAAATCTAAAAAGTAGAATTTTATTTCTTTTTTTTCAAATTTGAAATCTGATATTTTAAAACACAGCATCTTTAATATGGCCTGAAAATATGCAGTCATGTACTTTTTTTTTTTAATTTCAACTATTTGATTTGAGTGTGCAGATTAAGAGTTTATATACACTTTGCAAATGGATTATCTATAACCTCAGAAGCAAGCTGATTTAGTAAGCCTATTTTTGTAATAGTTTCCTTCAGGAGTACGCATATGAAAAATCATAATTTTAAGGTACAAATACATTTTGGAAATATTTGTCTTACATAACTAAAAATAATAACTCATTTTAAAAATCACACTGATATCATCAAAAATGAACAGTCAGAGGAAAACTATCACAATATTGACTTTTAATATTAGCACACAGGAAACTTTAGTATTTTAATACAAAACCCAAATTAAATTTATGTGAATTCCTATAAAATTGCTCTTTTATTTTATTTGAAGTTAACTCATTGAATTATTTCATTGTCAGTATAGATTTGGTATTAGAATAGAATATATATAAGAGTCCTAGAGGAGCCTAGAAAAAAATGCTTAATAGGAAAAATAAAGAGTGGAGAATTAAATTTCACAAATTAGCAAATGCTGAATATTTTCCTGAAAGCAGTATATTTAAAATACTTGTACATAATTCAGTTAGGATTTAACAAGTTCCCTGTCTTCCTCTCCATTGAGTGCATAGTGACAGGATTTTTGATTATTATTTTGTCTTGGGATAGAGTTCATTCTCTACCTCTCCTGAATGTTGCCATTTCTGTAAATAAAATGGTAATTCTCTAACAGTCTGCACCTTTACTGCAATTGACATTGCTTGAAAAAAAGAAAGCTTCTGTGAGTACATATGTCTGAACAATATATGGGTTACAGCTTTCTGTGAGTGCTAGGATCATTCACATCTTATTCCATAATATCTAAAAGTCCTTTATTATACTCGGTATGATCAAAAAAGATGAAAATTCTAGATATGATGGAGACAAATTCTGTTCCTCTCTTAAAAATAAAAACAGTAGTTAATGACTACCTTTAATAAACCAGAGCATGTTCTTTAAGTGTAGCTAGTCACCTATAACAGAGTGGATAGGAAGAGGTGGGCAAGCCTTGATGTTTTACTCTCACCTCACCCCGAAAAAAAATATTCTTTTTTTTTTATATAGGAGATATAATAAAATATTATATATGTCTTTATTGGCAACATTTTTTCTCTCCTACTCTTATGATATTTTTTCCAATGATAAAATCTGAAATGTCTGTCAGACATTGATCTGAAAAGACCTTTGGTATTGCTACGGTGCTTGTACTCTGCAAGCTTCCTTGAAAATAAAATGCTTAATTCCAAGAAAACTAGTCATTTCAGAAGGCAAACTGCTTCTAAGAGCTTGCTGAAGGGGATAGGAGAGTGAACCGGATGTTACCGGCTGCCCTTTATGGCCTTGCACTGTGGATCATCTCTTCCTTTATTTTTGCGTGAAACCGTGCTTGTCCCTTTGATAAGGAATGGGCTAGACTGCCCATTCAGAGTGGTCAGAGTATGATCTGCAGTGCTGAAAGGTGTAATTTCAATATTCTCAGTTTTCTTGATGATCAGTTGATGGAAGGGAGGGATTACAGCTTTAGTAATACTTTTATTTTTTAAAGATTTCTACAGAATGTGGTACTTGAATGTACATTTCAAGAATGTACTTGGAGAGATTGTGCATGGAAAACTCATCCAGCACTACAAGAGACATAGAAGTCCAGGAAATCATAATTTTCCTCTTCTTTTTGCTGATAGCCTACTTATAACTGAGAATTGAAGGATTTGAGTGTATAAAGGTTATTTTGTTGAAAATCCATATTGAAATGTGCAGAACTCCATACTGATGACTGACATGAAGAAATTCTGAAGCAACTCAAATAAAAGACTGTTTAAGCTGTTAAAGATTTGTTTTTCTTGTTGTTTTGTTTAATTCTCTACATTACATTTTCACTTTTGGGAAAAGCCTTAAAGTTGTTTGGGAAAAGCATTAAAGCTGTTTGGGAAAAGCTTTTTGGGAAAAGCTCTTCAAAGCATGCAGACTACCCTAGAGAAAAAAGAATGAATTTTGTAACATGTGCCCCTCCCTCTTCCACAGTTCTTGAAGTGTCTATTATTCACATTTACTTCAAAATGTAATTTTCATATAAATAGAACCACTCATTTTCATTAACTGTTAAATATTTACCCTTAGCTCTTTAGCTCTATAGAAAGTGACCGTATGTTGCCTTTTTGTTATGGTTAACTTTCATTTTAACATTCCGCATGCTAACAGCTATAGCAGAGGCCTGTATAGGGGATAAGATGTGGCACTCAAAAGGTTCTCTTGGCCTTGGGATACCTATGTGAATCTTTGAATGAACTTACTGTGAGTATGACCAATTGAAACATTCATTCAAAAGAAAGACTTTTCAAAGATGGTTTTGTAGACATCTTTACAGATATCTACATTGCATTAAACAATACTTTGTAGGCATTATTTAAATCATAAGCTTATTACTTTGATTTTTTTTTCAAAGAAAGGGAAATATTCAATAGACAGTATATACAGAGCTTTATTTTTGACCATTAAATTATTCTTTGGAGCTTGCTAAGCACAGATTTGAGCTTCAAAGAACAACAAAAAAATTACAGTGGTTCTCTGATCTTCTTTTTCTACCAGTGAATTTGCATATTGAATTTGATTTCTAAAGTATTTTTCCCTCACTGGAGAAGATATGTGTAACCATTATCCTGAAATAAGAGAGTGATTCCATTTGGTGGAGGAACATTTAATGACTTTGCTCTGGAACTGATGAAAGTTACCTCAGCCAAAGGAATCAGCCCTCTTTTTACACCCTGTTTTTTTTTTCCCTCCCTACTTTTACTGTTTTTGTTTCTTTTCATCTTTTTGTATTGTTTGGACTGTAGCTTGACAAACATTGTAGTTGTACTTTTGTATGATAAGAATATTTAATTACAGCGTAATGACTAAGTTCTTAGAAAAGCTTGTAAATTGACTTGAGTCAATTTACTGTCACTTCTGTGTTCTGTGGGAACCTACAGAGGATAACTGGATATATCTGATGAACCTTCTTTCATGATGTTTGGGCTCAATGCTTGCGTATTCACCATATGTTCTGTATACTGCTTAGAAAGTTCACTTATTAATTTCATAAACTTTAGAAAATCCTGGAATAAAGTCTGTAAACTACTATGAACATTTTTCACTTTAGTTTCTACTACTAGTGAATGTATGCTCTTTCTTGGAGTATCACTTAAAGTATCATTCATGTACAGCATTTTGGGAAACATGTTGCTTTACTTGAAAAGGTACATCATAAGGAAGTACAGAGCTATATATATATATATGCATATATATGTATGTGGATATATGTGGATATGTGTATGTATGTGTGTATGTGTGTGCATATACATATATATATATATATACACAATTTAATCCTAGTTCTTTCCTCTCTGAATCTGCTTTGTGTCTGGGTGCAGGCTGGTATTTCATGGTTTGTCATGTTTTTCTCTTCTACGCCCTTTCTCTTATTCTTTAGTGGTAGCTTTATAAGCTATATTTTTAATATCTGTTCATTTTAGTTTCTATCAAATCTACTTCTCTTTCAAATAATAGTAGCTTACATGAACTAATGATGACACTTTTATTCATTTAATTGAATCTAAATTAAAATTTCTCTAAAGAGACTCTTACCTTGAAGAACTATAAGAACTGATTGATTCTCATGTGTTCATGCACAAGCATGAGCAAACTCTGCTCTATATATTCTAGAATATAGGTTGAAATAGTTATATAGGAGTGCCATCATGTAAATTATTTACCTAAGGTATGCTTAATATATTCTATTTTGTTAAAATATGTGAAAGTTTTAAGCAGTGGTGGTTTATGTTCATATATCAGATAACACTTTTTTTTTTTTAATGCCACTCAAGTGATAAATGGGCAAGAAAATCTTTTGGGGGACAATCTGTAAGCAAAGCAGACTTGCAGAAAATGTGCAGTAGTAAGAACAAAAAATGTTTGAAAGTCAGCTCTTTTCAGCAAGTCTTGTTCATTTAACTGATCTATCTTCCGTGTAGTGAAAAATATTGATAAACACAGAGCTAGATAAATATAGCCCCTCTTTTCATGGAGCAGACAAGAATGAATGATTTGAAAGCATGGCAGGCTGGAGTCAGATCTAGCTGTATAGCTAAAATAACACCTCACTGTGGGATTGTTTTAATACTCATTTTAGACAAGCAGCAACTAGCAAAACCATTGTTTTTTATCAGAACCATCTTGTCCCACATGAAGGCCAAATCTGTGAAGTGCTTGTGTTTTGAGCTATGAGCATTACAGAATGAGATAAAAAAGTAAAAGAAATAATCACTCCACCGCAGCAGTCTCAGAAATTAATGATGTATTTCAGAATAGTGTGGTGTGCAGCAACACAGAAACAACTGCCATAGTGGATCGCATTCCAACAGGGAAAAGTCATGAAGTTTGCGCCTCAGGGCTTCCAATTGCAAATGAGATAACAATACATCTATGAGGCAGGATCAGACTCATGCTTTTCAAACTTTGGTATTGATTACACAGTTTGCTTGCTGGATATAATGCCTCCAAAAGACCTACAAGAGGGTGAAACCTAAAGATACTCAAGTTCTCTTGGAGCGCAGCATGGTGGGAGGCAGTGCTCAGCAGACTCACTGTTCACAAGCTCACAGCGCTGCAGCAGAGACTCATGAATAGCACCAATTTTTGTCTGCTGAATGGAAAATCTTATGGAGAAAGGGAGCAAAATCATACCCAGCATTGTGTTTACCTGATCCTCAGACATCCATGGACCAGGATGGCCAGACAGCAATGAGACTGTTTGGCAGCTGAGGACCAGGGGATACAAGCAGAATTTGGAAGGGTTGCTCATGGAAGAAGACTAACAGATGGTGGTGATAAAGCACATAACACAATGCAGTTTGTATGGATCATAACACATAATCATTTAATACATGAGCTGTTTCTATGACTGTTGCAGTCGTGGGATTCAGGGTGTGCCTGTTGCTCTTCACTGGGCCAGGTTCAGGTCTTGTGTTAGTGGCAGCCTCACCTGTAGCAGGTGAGCTCCATAGACTGTCACTGGGGGAGGCAGTTCCATGGAATAAGCAGGTTCTCACTGCAACCAGATGACAAGCAGGAAAATCTTTGAAAGTCTCTGTGGAGGTGTATGGTCTGTTTGGCAACTTGGGCAGGAGCAACCCTGATCTGATTGAATTCAGGATTCACATGAAGTCTTGCAGAAGAATTCAGACCGTTAGAGGACTGGATCGCAGTTTCCTTAGGGAACTGTTAGATAAGATCCTCTAGGAAACTCCCACAGAAGGAAGAGCTCAGGAAAGTTGTTTGCGGGTAAGCAAAGGTACCAAATGCTCAGAGATAAACCACTGCATTGTGCAATAAGAATGGGAAATTTGAAAGAAGACCTTGAAGGCTTTGAAAGCTGTAGCCTATCAAGAACCCCAGGAATTGGCAATTTTAAAAACAAACCAGTCTGCAAAAACTTACAGATAAGATCAGAAAAGCCAAAACCCATCAGGATCTAAACCTGGAGAATAAAGCAAAGTGTAACAAGAAGAGTTTTGTAGCAAATGGATGTTCAGGGAGAATGTGGTCTGGTTGCAGTTACTTGTTTGTAGTGAAGGAAAAACAACAAAAATCTGATAGTCATGCATAATTATTGGGTGATTTTAGACATTACATTTAAAAGAGAATTCTACTGGTAGAACATTAGGTGAGCCACAAACTCTTAGAAACTGTTCCTGCAAAGTGAGGAATAAAAAAAAAAGGATATTTATACGTGGAAAAGATAAGGTACATATAAAATAGATGGGAGAATATAAAGAATGACAGTGTATTCGTAGGTACTGGTTTACGACAAGAAGTCATGCTTAATTTGAATTGATTATTGCATAGATTGCATGTCAGGTTGTAACTCTCTTCACTGTCAGATAGGATGTTGAGTACACAGTCTATGATTAATTAAGTAGTAATACAAATAAATTATTTATATTTTAGAATG
>JAUBNY010001100.1:639651-656374 GCA_032275445.1 Crypturellus soui | reverse complement strand
ATTTGCTGTATGTATTAAACAATAAAGAAATAAACCTGTTCAAAGATTAGATTTACTTTTTGCTGACCTAATTCAAATGTCTTCTTTGTAATACTAGCTAAACTATGGATTGCATGTATCATTTCTCAGTAACTTTATTGTCCTGCTAACTTTCCAGGGTACTTTTTATTCACAGGGAAGGACAATAACACTAGCTAACCATTTTTCAATTAAATAAGGTCAAGTAAATCATAAATATTGTATTTGTATCCTTTGGGAATCTGCTTTGTGGTCTTGTTGCTCGTATGACAAATCTCAGCAAGGTCAGGGTGTAGGCTGTGTAATCTCTGTAGGCATTTTATCTCATTTGAGAAAGAATGCTGACAATAAATCATCCGTAAGCCCCGGCATTCCCAGTTTCTCGTTAAGACTCTATGTTACCAACTTGCCCCTTTTATAATAGCCAGCCATTTATATATTCTTAAATTTATGCTATATTATTTTTCTTCCTTGAGCTCAGGGTTGGAGTCCGTGAAATACACCTGTGAGCAATGACTAGTGTGCTGCTTCATGTGTGAGATAACTCTGAAACTCAGTACTTTACTGTTTTAACATTGATGCACTCTTACTCTCTCAGTAGACTGTCACTTTTGATCCTGTCCACACAGTTGTTTGCACTATGTAAAATTTTAATATGAACCATACTGAAACGCTTGATCTTGCTGTGTTTCACATTCTTTCTAGTTTTACTTCTGTGTGGTTTATTTTTCTCTTCTCAAATTGCTATGAAGATGATTGCTATGAAATTCTGACTGAGTTTTCAAATAATATTTTTATTTTCATGGATGAGGATTTTGACTTGTAAAATAAAATCAGAAATTTTAGAAGACAAAATCAGGACACACTTAAAGATTAATTTTATATAGATGTCACTCAATCTCTTTTGAGGTTTTAAGACTATTTGAAGTGGGGAATGATAAGAAGGGTGGTATTTGTGTGAATCTATATGTAATGCTTCTATATAGTAATATTCTTTTAAACAATTTTATAGAAAGTTGGAAATATTTTATAAAGAGGCTTCCCAAATAACTTTTTTGATAGCAACTAATGAAATAATGAACAATTTCTCCACCAAAATCTGAAATGCTCATTGAAAAAGGTTTTGTTTTACATTAGTGATTTTTTCCAGTCAATTCTGAGTACTTCATTCTTATTATTATATGAAGTTTCTCCTTGTATGAAATTTAGGTAGCATTTAAAACCAAACAAATAGCTGAGTTTCAAATACATAGAACAATGTCACATAGAAAGCTGTTTATGCTCTAGTTTAGAATAGCACTATGTGGTGAATGATTTGAAAGCTACGGTCTTTCCTCTTTCCTTTAACTTTCATATATTCATCCTGAATCTTATTCTCAGGCATGATTTTAAAGAAGGATGTCTTTTTAGTCATCTTGACAAAAAAAGAAAAAGAAACTTATAAATTAACCCTAAGTAATTATTAGAATATATTGTCTTTAACCTTCTACATGTGATGTCCTGCTGGAATTAGAGTTTTGGTGAAAAATGGGGGTGTACTCTATGCATTGGTTTTATTATCATAGACGCAGTAAAATCTCTCATTAAAAATTCAGGTAACAAAGAACTAGAGCAGAATAATAAGAAACAAAAAGGTCAGAAAATGGAAGTCAAACAAATTTCTCTTTGTTTCTGCTGAGCCTGTGCATGTTGATTTGAGGATAAAAACTATTACATTGAGAGTACATTGAATAGATTGTCTCTCAAAGTTTTTGACTTTAAGACTTGAAAAAAGAAAGCAGAGAGGATTTTATCTGAATATGTTTAATCTTCAAAGTGTTAAGCTGGATTTGATAGATGAGCATTGGTAAAATACAATATATAGACAGTACAATACATAGACATAGGTCTACGACTAGCAGAGGCTTGGAAGTCCAAAAAGTAGAAATCTTAGCAGGAAAGAAACCCTTGTTTCTATCAATTTGTTACTATGTTAGGGGTGGATTTTTTTTTATTTTATTCTAGTTTTATTGCTTGAATTGCCTCAGAAGAATGTGTAAAAAACTCCATGGTCTACTGCCAGAGTTCTTTGTGTCACAAAGGAATTAAAATAAAAATTAGATTTAATCAAGCCTTATGAATGAATAAGCAGGTTGTACATTAAATCTTAATTACTTTTTCTAAAATATAACAAAATGATTTGAAATCATCGTTGCAGTGAAGCAGAACTTACATTAGCATTACTGAGGCTAATAAGAACATTTTGTGTTCCCTAATATATTTATTATGTATCCTTCTTAAAACTCCTTTCATTATTTCATCATCTTTTATGTATCAAAGTGTTTACACATTTTTGTTAGGAGCATTTCATGGATAAAAAACATTTCAGGACCTCCTGGGTTTAGAATCGGTGATATGCTTCCATGAACTCTACAGTAATATAGTGATCATAGTAACATATTGAACATAGTAACAGTGATCAAGCTGAAATGTTTCTGTGTTTTTCTAAATCTATTTTCACCTTTGTTCTACTCTTGCATTTTTTTTCATATGTCTGATCCTACAAGTTCTCTATCTCTTTTTGTAGTTTTGGAAGAAAAGTGTTGTCCTCATGAGTTCCAAAATTTTTGCAGGCGCTCTAGCACGGAAAACTTAAATTTATGCATGACTATAACTTGAAACACTTGTTCAACCTCAAATTTTATATAATCGTTTAGAATCAATACTAAATACTAAAGCACTGATAAGGTACACTCAATATTGTACATTTTTAATAAAGTTCTACTACTTTTTTGTTAGAGCATTTGTTTTTGAGAACTTTCCTTAGAGCACACAACTTGGAAAAAAAATAAATTCACTATTGGAAACAGGACATGTTCACATAAAAATATTGCCTTGACTCACCATTGCTTTTGGCAGAACTGATTCCAGGACCAAAGCTTTTTTTCACTGAATCACCATTTAAACCAAATTGCTTGTGAAGTTTAAAGGAAATCTCTGAAGACTCATGAATTTCCAATTAGTAAGAAATAGTGTATAAAAGGAAAGAACCAATTCTTGAAAGTGACATAGGGCGAAACATCCACTAAAACCACATACAAGTAATAATGTGAATTATATCTAATAAAAATGCAATATTATTTTCCTAAGCAGTGCATGTATTCTTTATAATCATAATTTGTAGAAAACACAAGTTTCATTTACATTTAATGAATACCAACTAGAACTAGCTTTTAATAAATGCACATTTTAAAAATACATATAACGCACTGTTAATGATTCAAAAATCCTTTAAGGGCTCCCACTGAATTATTTCTGATAGGTATGAAGATGTGAACAGTTTGATTCTTTTTACCCTTCTTAAGTAAAACTCATTACTGAAGACATGGAGAGTGAAGTCTGAGAAAAAAAAAAAGCAAAATTGCTCTCAAAGTTTTTGGAGAAATGTAAGGCATGCATACATTTTAACCACTGAATCCATTTGCATATTTTTTCCTGGAGTATATCATTAAAGAAGTTAATTTACTAAGTTGTAGTATCTGCTTTTATTGATAATGTTCTTGTCAGAGGTATTTTGAGGAAAAAAAGCTTAGATGCTTCACTCTGATGCAAATTAGATTAGTTCAGTGAAAATTAGAGTGAAGCATCTATGCTTGAGCACTTGGTTTAGTGGATATATTTCAGTCTATTAGTATAAAATGATACTCTTGTAATATTTTAGATATTCATAATAGATCGTTTACTTTTGCATAGAATTTTAATCTAGTCACTCTAGAATGGAACTGCTATGCCACACAGTCTATGGATTTAAGATATTGTCTGGGTCAGCCAGTATTTTATGATCTCCTTTTGTGAACTATAAACGAACAAAGGAGAAAGTCCTTTTTTAATTAAAGTTTTCAAAATTAAAGTTTATATTTTTAAGTAGCTATTCTAATTATTTTTGATAACCTCATAGATTATGATATTCTTCTTTTTATTATCCTTGCCTAATTAAAGGGATTTCATATATAATTCATATTTTTAATCCATCCTTAGTGGTTCATTTTAGCAACAACCTGTTTGATATAAAAGGATAATACAGAGTTATAGAGGGAATTTAGTTTATTTTAGGTTGTTTCTGTCTTACAGTGCAAGTCCTCACTATAAATAGACCTCAGTAGTCATTGTTTTATCTAAATATTGCCTATTTAACATATGGAGAGTTTGATTGGGGTGGGAGATGTTCCCCTTTTGTAGCAGTGATCTCTTCTTTAGGATTATTACTTTTTTTTTTTATAATGACATCCTTCATAAAGCATTAAAAACTGTAGGTTTAATTGCCTAGACTCCGTTCTTGTTCACAGTATCTTAGCTTGCCAAGCTCAGTTTTCATAGATCATTAGTTTCATGCAGATCTGCTCATTGCATATAGAGCCAATGTTGCTGTGCGCTTTATGGCATAACCACTTGAATATAATATTTCTAAACTCTTGCAAGCATGCTCCTTCTCTTTTGTAAACTTTTAAGCTCAATATTTGTTCTGTATGATACAGCTTTGTTATCTGTCTTTTCTGATTCTCTCTGGTCTGGTTACAGTGTTTCCAAAAGACAGATTTTAGTCCAGAGAACTCTCAGTTGAACTAGATCAAATTGTTAGTTCAGTGATAAATTATATTTTTAATTTGTGCCTATTTTGTGAAGTGTTTCTTACTGCTTTGAGAACTATATCTATTCCAGTATGCAGCTTTATGCCTCTACAAAATTTTGGCAGTGTAAACCTGTATATCCTAGGTTTATGTGCAGTAATAGAAATTTTAATTGCATTTCTCTGTGATAGCTTCCATATTTTTCTGTTATTACGCAGAATAGTCTTGGTTATTGGCATTTTTTTTTTCTGAATAGGCTCATTCACCATTTCTTCTAAACACTGCAAAATCTAGTGATATTTATGTTCAACTAATTGGATCCAAACACTCCCAGACATTATGTTGACTCTTATTTAACATTTCTGTTTAACAACAAAAAATGCACATTTCCTCTTCCTCTCTCCCCAAATTCTTCATTTACTTCTTTTTTTTTTTTCCCTACCTCTTAATTCGCCAAACAGTCTAATTTTATCTCTTTGATCTGTTCTCTTTCAGAGAAATAAAGCCACAGAAATATTCTAATCTCTATTCACTTTTTCCAGCTGCCTTTTTATTTCAGCATTCATCACTCTTAATCTTTCAATACTCTATCGTCATGTATGACCTGTAATGTTATATTGGTAAAGCAATGACTGTTTTGTTACGAATCAGCCTCTAAACACATCTTCTAGACAAAGATGCAGAACTAAATAAATGAGTAAAATGTGTTTATGCGTGTGTACCTATACATGTGTATATATATATAAACATACATATACATGCAAACATAGATATGCAAGTATATTTTCCTCCAAGAAACTGCATCATTATCTGAGCATATCTCCATTCCTGTCTTTTCACAGTTAGCCACAGAAACAGGCCCTTGTTCCTTCATTTAGTTCTGTTCTATACTAAGACTTTTCTTTAGCATTTATTCACAGTAAGTAAAATGTTATTGTTGTAAGATAACACCAGATAGATTTTTACATTGTAATGTAAATACATTGAAACCAGCTTCCTTTTTTTATTATGAGCAAATAGTTAATCCATAAAATCTGTAATTGGATTTGCTAACCTTTTTTTTTAGTATTCTCAGCAGGGAGCCTTAGGGCTAGTGCTGTTTAAAGAAGATACAGGATGTGGAGGCATGCTAGCAGAACAATTTTGAGGAACTCACATTGCTGTTGCTATGATCCGGGTAAAATATCTTACATTCTGTTCTAAAAGGACTTGTTTAAATTGTCCCATTCTCTGCATGCTACACCTCTGATGCAGCTCTGCATGCAAATCGATTGTAAATTACTTGTTGAATGACACCTACTTATGCAAGTCATCCATTTCACTTAATTATAATGAGTGATTAGTGTTTCCTTTATCTTTTTTTTAGTATATTTTAAATACTAAAAATTGTCCAGAGGCTCCTTCCTTATTAGAATGAAATAGCTACTTAAGGAAAAGAGGACGCAGACAGGATTTCAGTCTGAGTTTACCAGAAGATTTCAATGATATTTTTATGTTCTCTGATTCTTCTGGAGTCTCGGGGAAAAGAGTAGAAGTAGAGGCACTTTCTTGGGGTTTATTCTTCTCTACATGATTCGTGGGTAAATATCAAACACTTCTATTTTAAAGTTGATTTTTATCAGTTTTATTAACAGAATTCTCAAAAAGGCCAATGAACAGTTACTTAAATGTAAAAATAGTTTAAAATATTCAGGTGTAAACATTGAGAATTAAATAATCATTTTAGGCTTAAACAGAGTTTTAAGGAAAAAAGCTACATTCTTAGTTAATTCTGAAAGAACATGTGACTTTTTTTTCCCATTTAAATTCTGTTTCTATTGCCATTTTCCAAACTAAAGGAATTTCGTAAAAGATACTGTAAAAATTACAACTATAGTTAAAAACATAAAATAACAGATTTTCAGTTTGCACAGTAGATCTGATGATTGTTCACAGTAAGTTAAGACTGTGCACAGTAAATTAAGACTGTGTAAGTTAAGACTAAGCAAATTTGTATTCACACTTTGTGTCTTTGCAAATCTAAATCCTCCCTCCTTCCAAAATTAATAGGCAAGACAATTCAAGCTCTGAAGCTCATATATATTTTAGATGATCAAATTATGTCTTCAGGACTATTCAGACATAATTAGATTTGACTGAGAAAAGTTTTGGCTCAAATCTGATACAATTTGAGCCTCGGTCTACAAACACCATCATGTTTAGGCTAAAATCTGTGCTAATAACTAAACTGCAGAAGATTTATCATCCAAATAATATTCTCTTTCAATATTTATCTAATATATTTCTTCAAATCAGACCATTAAATATTTGTAGCCTGAGCTATATTACTCGGTTATTCACCCATAAAAATAATGAATGTCCAAAAATGTACCTTACATTTTTAGGTGTAGGGTCAAAAATTGTGTCTTATTTGAAATTATGGTATTTGGTAATAAAAATTAACATTTTCCAAATGTTTCAAAGTGACCAACAATCATTACTTTTTTAGCAGAATTAAAAAATGAAAATTTAAATGTTGAGTTTTTTTAAGTCAGTCTTCAACACAATTTTAGAAATGTAGAATCGCTTAGTTTGGCAGAGACCTGTGGAAGATATCACATGTCCAGCCCCATGCTCAAAGCAGAGAATTTCCCCCTCAGACAGGGATTGCCCTGTGTCCTGTTTAGTCAAAATTTGTACATCTACAACAATAGAGATTCCACAGGTAACCTCTTTTGTCGGAACTTTACCTGTGAGCACAGATGACAGTCCCTGCCCTATATGCAATATATAGTAAGAACCTGATGGGAACCTAACTACTGATGAACAAATTAGAGATAAAATATTATCTGAGGGAATATGCAAGATTTTCTTTTAAGATACCAACTACCTACCTATTTGTTACAATTTTGTGGCAAAGCTCAGTTTTTAAGAGGAAACTGAAAGATGAAAAAGGTGTAAAAAACAAATGACTAAATTCTTATTTGGTTTAAACAAATGTAGTGCCATTGGATTACTCAGAGCAATGTGTTTTTATCCTATCCTAGGAGCTACCTTAAACTATAATAGTTGTAATCCAATCTTCAACTGTGGTGCATTTATTTTCCTTTTTTTTCAATCCCTTTTCTTTGGTTTTTAATTCTTTATATCTTCTTATAATGCTTTATTTTATTTTTAAGAGTGCTTAACCTTTATATTAAAAAATTGAAAAGCTTTCTTCTCACTGGCGTTAATTATGGCAGCTCTTGTTAGTTGAAAATATTGAAAGTACAAATCATAGTTGGCCTTATAAGATGGTAAAGTGAAAGAGGCAACTCTGCTGTTTACATAATATGTTCGAGTAAAATAAAAAGTTATTTTTAATATATAAGAAACTGTTGGAAACACACCTAGTGCTGGTACATTTTGGAATTAGGGCTAACAGTATTTCTGCTACAGTCAGGAAATGGAGGAAGATATTTATCTTTATCACTGAGGGAAGAAGCAAGATGGATATCTGCCAGGACTAAAGACAGAGCAAGATGTTAGATATATAAAATATCATGGTTGAGACTGATCTATGGCCAATATAGTTTCTTGGCTCACGTCAAAGTGAATTTGTCTCTCAAAGGAAAAAGGAAAAATAGACTTTGTCTTCTGAACGAAACAATTACCTTGCAGTCAAAATGAACAGACATCATTTTTGCAGCTGTCCAAACCATAGCCACTCACAGTAGTGTTCCTTACTTGTGATCCAAGCCTAAATGTTCCATCTGCAAAATGATTGAATGAATTTCACAGCTAAACATATTTACTGTTCCATTTTGAAGTAGTTGCCCTTCATTAGAGGTTGGCATACAAAATTATATGAGAAGGTATTACTGAAATGTCTAAAGTAAAGAGATGAATGACATAGTACTCATTTTTCATAAGCATGGGTGTTTTTTTGAAATGGGGAATTGAGCACTGATAGGAGATTGACATAATGCTTAGCTAGATTTTTATGCCAATAATGTCTGCCAGTCAGTAGGATGAACTAATGGAGAAAATGAGACAGAAACAGCATTCAAAGCAACAAGCCTAAAGAGAAGATGACAATTTTGCTTACAGTACTACCATGAACATACAGGAAAAGGTTTTTTAAAGGAATAATAAGCCTTATGATTTTCTCTTTTTTTTCTCCTCCATATTCATTCCAAAAGGTGAAAGAAAACAAAGGAAAGAATTTCTCACTCCTGGTGCATTTAATAAGTTTTGCAAACACAATTGGGTGTGAACTTGCAGAAGGAGGATCACAGGTAGCCGGTTCTAAGTAGTTAGTTATGCAGGATGAGGCGACTCCCCAAGGGCTGCTCTGACTCTCTGTTGGAGGAATTGTAAAAACTTGTGGCAGTGAGGATCCCAAACTTGGATTTCTGTGTGTTAGTCTAGTCTACACAACCTAAGAGGAGGAGAGTCAAAGATGGATTCTTGAGACTGTGAATACCAGGGAGAGTGCCATTTATAGGACGTATTCCTAGAATTAAACATGGGCAAGCAAGTAGCAGACATAGAGGATAACAACTCAAACATGGAAATATATTTTTAACAAGTAATTCTAGCCTTAATCATTATACATTTCAAATTCAAATGATTCTATTCTATAAATGACACTATTTCAGCCCTTTGGTTTTTGCTCCTTGAGTCCTTCCAAATACTGCAGTCATTTTCTTCTCTCTCCTGCATGCCTTCTCCAGTTTTGAACATACTAGTTGTGGTCCTAATGTATGAAATGACAATAATATTCCAATAATTAGCAAATTAAATTTTGCTTACCTAAAGATGACATCTCCCCTTCTCCAACCTTTTTTTGTTGTTGTTGTTGTTTTGATATATACAAGGATTGCATTCCTTTATCCACCCACAACATCAGTTTGGAAGTTTTGGTAAAGAGATTGTTCCACAGTTTTACTCTGAGTATTTGGCTGACCTGTTCCCACGTACCATTAATCATTCTCCATTCTAACAGTGATTCCAGCAAATTCTGACTAGGAATTTCACACACTTAGTGAGCAGAAGATGATGGCATTCAGATCTATTAATAATATAAATCTCTTTACTGAGATCTTCCAATTTTCATAGCTTTTGGAGGCATGCTAAATATCAGTAAAAGAATTATGACAATGTTACAGGTCATAAAATCAAGGACCGAAATAAACACTTAACTTCTTGGACTATGTATCCATAGGAGGAAATCTGAAAGCTAGTTTTTTCCTTTAATTAATTTCACTATCATCTTTAAGTAGTGTTTTTGGACAAGGCAAGCGCACATGTAAATGATCCATGCTTTTCAGGTATATTTATTGTCTACATATATATGACTGGAATAAATTTTTGCATACCCTGTAACAGTGTTATGTTACTGTATTTCACCTGGAAATCTAATTTTTGGATCCTTTTATGGCTTGATGGTCTTGATCCTACCATTTCTACCTACTTAGAAAGAAAGGAAGGCTTCTTGTTCTGGTTCATTAAATGGTCTGTATTTATACATTTCATTTATTAAAAATTGTAATATTTTCTTTTTTCAATCATCAAGAGAAGTAATGGACAGTGATCCATTATGATATTTGTGAGCTAGAAAACATTTATTTGTATTGGTCTAGTATTCTCTCTAGTTTTTTAGCTGACAAAGGAAAGAATAAAATAATCGTAGAGAAAAAACTTCAAATACAATGCCTTTCAGTAAATATTGTATGTAAAAAAACTGTATTAGACTTTGTAGTTTATGTGCTCTGTAATAAATGTATTTACATTTACATTTACATTTAATAAATGTAATTACACATGTTGGAATATCACCATACTGTAGTCATGCCTATTACTTTATGTGGACCTTCTTTGATTTATACGTTTTTGTAACATATGACATTTTTGGCTGTCTGTACATCAAGGGGAGCTTTTTTTTTTTGGTGGCTGTTATCCTAACAATTCCATTTATAGTTTGTCATATCTTGACGCTATCCAAATTTACATATAATAATTAGTACAGTTTAGTTTGATTAGAGCATACATCTGCTCCTGAAAATTAATATGCTTCAGTTTTATTTTACTGTTCACTCTCATTATAATGACAATCCATTGCCAGTAATTAGATTATTGTTTACTGCAAGACCTGAACTGAGCAGTAGTCATCTGCGTTCAACATCATCACCTACCATCTGCTCTTCTCATGCAGTCACAAAGGATCTTTTCTAAAAATTTTAATGTTTACCATGTGGATAGTGTCTAAGATTTCTTAATATTTGCTATTAAACAAATTAACAACTTTCTTTTACCTAGGACTAAGAAAATACATAGCATAATGTTATTTTCTTTAAATATTTGCATAAGCTCAGGAAAGATTAGTTTTCAGAACTGCTCTAGCATTTTTGTTTAAACTCGCATAAGAAAAGTTTGCTGTAAGAGATGGCAAAAAAGTCAAAGCTTTCTGTCAACTTGGAATTTATTATAGCATCAGTAAAATTATCAAATTTTGTCTTCACATCAACCAGTTATGAGGTACAAAAGATCATATTTAAATTATTGATGCATCTTAATCTTTTAAAAAGTCAACACATTTTAAAAATGCAGTTAAGTAGGTTTGGCTACATTTTCTATTGAGCAAATAGATTAAATATGAATAACTTAACATATAACTCTCATTTTTATTAATAAAAAAAAACACAGCTAAACTGAGGAATCTCAGGTTAGAAGGAGTAGTGCTGGAACCTCCCCACCAGGCAACTTTGATACTCTGGTGTAGAAAGGAATGAAGCATATTTTACATATTTAATATGCTTTAAATTTAACACCTTTTTTAACAGCTTTATAAAAATAATAAACCATGTTTTAGCTGTGTTGAAATCTTGGTGCGTCCTGTAATATTATTGTACAATATGGAAGATGAACATATTGTAACTAACTTGTATATTATGGACTGAGTTTTCTTCCCTCCCTGTTACCTGATTAGAAATAAGATTAAGGATGAATGGATTTATTGGCCTACCTTTATGGCAAAAAATCCTTCTCAAAAAGTCAAGGATAGTTATCTAATAGAAGAACTGTCTTTTTTCTTTATTAACTTATTGTATTAAGTATTGTATTCCTTCTCTTCCCTCAGACTCCGAACAGAGGAGAATGTAAAAATAGAGAGGAAGGAATTTGACCATGTCAACAGGATATGTATTTTACTGTTAAGTAATGGTTTCCTGCTCCATACAAGTGTAATAACCAATAGTTATTTTTAGAAAATACATACTCTAACTGAAAGGTTTACAGAAGAGAAGATAAGTAAATGGTCATGGCAACAGTAATCGTTTGTTCAGCCCTAATAAATTTTTTACAATTTTTTTCCTTATCTCACTTTTTAAAAACACACACATAAAGAACTATGTAAACAAAAAAGCCAAGAAGAGAAAACAGCCTTAATTTCAGAGGAATTTAAATTTATGTTATTAAAGTGCTGATCCTTCCTAAGTCTAGACAATTTTCATTGGAAATCCTAATGATTGATTCAGCCTGCATGTAAGCTTTTGTGAGGAACTGAAAAGATAAAAAATGTCCACTTAATACATGCACTGAACTAGTAATTTAGATAAGCTGTGTTGATTTCCTAAAGTTGAATCTACATGTTCACATCAGCGTTCAGTCAGCATGCACAATTTCAGAGAAAAAATACTGTTTACCTTAAGGACTCTTAATACACCATAAAACGTGGTTTGAAAAAGTGAAGGTTGTCCAATTTTAGCATAAATATTACAACAAAGGAAAAATATGAGAAAATTAAAGGCATATAATGATCTTTTATAGACACAAATCAGTATTAAAATTATTTTCAAGAGGAAAAGCTAATATTTTGCTGATAAGCCATAATTTTCTGCTTAGTAATTATCTTTTAAGGAACAGTCATATTTTATTAAAATGACTAATTAACTCACTTTACTGCTGTGCTAATACTGAAAGAAGCAAACTAATTGAATATTGATAGTACAAGTTTTTAATAAAAGAAAAAAGTTAAATGGTAATGTGTTCCCCATATTCCACAGCAGCAATTTAAATGCAAATGTACAATACAAAAAAAATAAGGACTTCCGTCAATGGGAATCAAGATTATAGGCACTCTGGGAAAACATGCATTACAAAAAGGGCATTTTTTGTTCCAGTAGCCAGGCTCATGAAAGAAACACAAGCTGTTGGGGAAATGTCGATTTTGTCAAAATAGAGGTTAAAATTTTGTTCTTACAAAATCAATGAGTTCATCATTGCCAGGTTTCAAGCAAGGTCATTTTTCTTGAAGTGAGCATTCAAAAGGAGTAATTTCTGAAAATGTAATTTCCTGAATCTTATTTCTTATTGCAACAGTTGCAAAGCACCTTTGTACTCTTGAATAAAACTGGATACACCTTTGTATTCTTGAGTAAAACCGGATCTTTGGATTTTCGAACTCTTTTCTCTGGACATATAGTATATGGACATGGTGTACAACTAACTGAGATCACATTGATATCAATGACATTTTTTTGGTAAAAATTTGGAAGGCCTAATGAACAGTGCAGAGCCTAAGGTGGAGACTTTACACAAAGCATTATGTAATGACATGAAATTTGGACTGATGGAAATTGTTTCTGAGTAGAACATGAGGCAACCACACTAAAATAAAAATAAAATAAATTCATAAATATTTTTCCTTTTCTTTTTCTATGGTCAGGAATTGGTAGGGTTTGTGCATAGGTATATTTTGTAATCCAATGATAATTCATACTAAGAAAAAAAACTCTTTACCTGCTGATTCATGGCTTATGTGAATAATAAATTGCAACTGTTCTATACCTTTTTCCACTAAGCAATTATTCACATTCTAAATAGCCCTTCATTTCTGTAGACAAGACCTGACATCCAAATTCTGCATCCAGCTAGATATTTCAACACTACTATTATATTCATAGCTTGCTAACCTTACTTTCCTTTGACATTTCTAATTTATAACACAGGCAGTCATCTAAATAATTCAGATTGAATGTTTGCACTTGCAAAGTGAAGAAAGTTGAAAGACTGTGAATGAAAAACCTACAAGCATTCTCTAGTACCTTCTAATTAGGCTTCTGGAAGGTGGAAGAGAAAAAAACAGATACTAAAAGGCAATTTGTACATATTAAATAGATTCAGTGTTGTGTATTGATTGAATGGGAAATTCCGACCCTTAGCATTAGTTGTGACACTGTACAAAGTTACTAACTAGTAGTTTCCCAATGCTAAAATCTCATGTGAAAGTATTTGCATCGGAGAGCAAGCAAAATACAAAGAAATATTAGCCATACCATTTTTCAGGTGGTTCTTCCTAATATTAGATTTCAACTTATTTTTTATTAACTTGTGATATGAAATCACTGTCTTTTCCACATTGTGTTAGTTCCCCCCTTTAGATGGGAGGAAGTCCATTCTTTTATTCCTTTTTCTTCTGTCTTTCTTTTCCCATTTTATTCCTGGGAGGAAGTCCATTCTTTTATTCTTTTTTTTTTCTGTCTTTCTTTTCCCGTTTTATTTCCTTCAATCTTCATCTAATGAGGGTACCCATGAACGTGAAGACTTTGGTTTCCCTCTGTGAATTAAAGCAGCAGTTGACTCCATCAACCTGAATCTATAAGGGGAGTTAGAATAAACTTTTTTCTTTTTTCTTTTTTTTTTCCCGCGATGTTGCATTTCATTATATCAGTCCATGGCTAAAGTACTGAGAAGTTCATAGTTCATAGGTCCAAGTTAAAATTTAATTGCTTAATTTCACACCATCATCAAAAAAAGTGTTACGGATTGTTTCCAGGCTAAAAGTAGATATGACTAAATATACTCTCAGGAAAAATAATACTGCTAATCAAGTGTAATCTATTAATAACCATCCCAGACAGGATTACAGTAGACATAGGGTCACTATTGTAGAGCATATTCCTACCAAACAAAATTTTCTTGCCACAGCATCGCTCAGATAAGAGCTATATCTTTACAAACAGTGCTGGAAATAAGTTTTTAAGTGAAATTTTGTTTTCAATGCTATACACTAAATAGATCTGTTCCTACAAAACCACTTTTCGGTGAAATTTCCCATATTTTCCTATCATTTTGTAATAGTACAGTGATTAGAGTACTCATGAGGAGGCAATGGATTGGGTTCCTCCTGTGATTTACTCAGATTAGAAATTTTTAAATTCTGGCTATGAAACTGAAAAGCAAATGTTGGAGCCCCTGCTTCAATGCTTATCTCCAGTCTCACTTCTGTGATAACTTTTTCTTTAGTCTAAATCATTCTCAGTGTGATTATTTCAGTACAAATTTGTCTTTTTTATAAAATGTGATTATAATAATTCAAATATCATAAATCCTCATTTTTAGCATTGTTGATGGTATTTTCAAATCATAAAAAGGTGAACGTTCATGTTTAATCCTTCTCTGCAGCAGTGGATTTATCAGGCAGGAAATTAATTGAATAAATAAAGAATAGCTTTTTCTCATGCTGAAAGTCCATGAAAAGCTTTTGGTCAAAAGTTTGACTGTATTATATAAATTAATAACTAATGTGATTTTTTAGAGATAAAGTAACACCGAGAACTTACAAGAAATGCATAGTGTGCCAGTCTGCTAACTTTGTTTAGTGAATGATGATTAAGTTGTACTCTCAGCTTTGTACTTTCTCTAAAGCACTGCATCTTTTATTTTAGCCATTAGGAAAATAATGTGGAAGAGACTTGCATGAGATGTAAACAAAAAGAAATAAATTACATCTGGAAAAAAACTTGCTACATGGCCAAGAGCTTTCAAATCATTCAAATGGTCAAATCTATCAACATTTTTTTCATCACTTTTCTTTTGATTAATACATAGGCAGGAGGCAATTCAGCTCCTAAGCTTTTTGGTGTTAGAGTTGAAAAATGAGCTGAGTGCTTTCTGTCCTGTCACCTGTAGGAAATTAAATGATGGAGGAAGGAAAGCATACTTGAACAGCTTTTAGATGCCCACAGTTATGGTTACCAAAATACAACATGGTCTCCATATTCTGTCTGAGCTGCATGGCAGATGGCACCACACTTTAAAATGTGCCCAGGCCTCAGAACAATCAACAGCTTGAGGTTTTTAGGAACTCAAGGCACAGTCCCTACAGATCTTGTTATGGTGATGCAGGATGATGCATACTTCAACACTTGCTTAAATTTAGTTGATGTACATTCTGAAATTAGATAAGAAGTTCTATTTCATTTGGATAAGTCCTACTTCAACTGCTTTTTTGGGTGTGTCTATTTTTTTAACATATGTAACATGTGGCAGTCAGATCGGAATGTAGCAATGATCTTCTGTCTAGTAATCCAGAGGTAACAGTTTGGACAAACTGAGAAAATCCATGATAATATTCAAAGGTGTTATTTCAAGTATGAACGATCAAATTTTTATCTCTCTTGGACTATAATATTGTATGGGCATATTAAGGCTCTCAGATAGTGGGCAGATAGTTTTTCGGCTATTACACACATCTATATGCTGGAGGTTGTGGTCTTTATATATACATATATAAACTTTATATTTTTATATATACACACTTTATTATATATATATGTATATACATATATACATATACATTGATTTTTTTTTATTTGTAATTAGAAATTTCATGAATGGGAATGTAGTGTTTATATAGTTCTTTATAATTAATATGAGCTTCAAATGTGTGAAGTAAACAACAATTCAAAATTATGGTTGCTGGATTATTTGTTTTTGTTTTTGTTTTTGTTTTTGTAATTGACAAATATCAACTAAACACCAAATTACATGCTGTCTGTAACAGAGCACCATATAATTACTGTCAGGAGTGACACCACTCAGCCTGCTGTGGGAGAAGGCTGAGTTTTGTGTTTATTTTTTTTTCTTTTATTCTACTATAATAGCTGTGTTTACATATTAAACTGCAAGACTGATTGATTAAATTGTTACAGTTAAGATTGCCTTTTTCAGAGCTAAATGTTTCAGATTAGTTGGACAGCTGGCTTTGTTAGTTTTTACGTAGCAGAAAGAGCAGCAACAAAACTTCAACTCTATTTCTAGTGTTACTCAAGTATATTTGCATTACATCATGAAAT
>JAUBNY010001100.1:555203-614176 GCA_032275445.1 Crypturellus soui | reverse complement strand
TCCCTTCCCTTCCCTTCCCTTCCCTTCCCTTCCCTTCCCTTCCCTTCCCTTCCCTTCCCTTCCCTTCCCTTCTTTCCTCTATTTGTCAGATCTACCAGAGTAACATAGAATTTTTTCCTGTTTTTCATTACAAATTATTGAAAGAGGTCATTAAAAAGCATCCGAATATCATTGCTTATACATCCTATTATCATTACTTATGCAATGAGATTAAAAAGTCCACCTTGCCTCTGTGTTTCTTATGACTAAATAGGAAACATACAAATGATGCATCTCAAGTTTATCTGGCTGTCTATATCATTTTTATTTATATTTGAGTTTGTTTCTCCTTCTCTGGAGATCTTCCAAACCTGCCTGGATGTAACCCTGTGCCACGTGCTCTAGGTGTTCCTGCTGGAGCAGGGGCTTTGGACTAGATGATCTCCAGAGGTCCCTTCCAACCTCAATCATTCTGTGATTCTGTAATTCTGTGATTCTTAAGTGTTTGTGCAAAAAATGTAAATATCACATAGGAAGTATAATGAATATAGTAAGCTAAATTCCACAAGCAGAGAGAGAGGCAGGTATCTCTCCTTTAAAAACTCATGACTTACAAAAACACCAGCAACTTTCAGCTGTCAAGTCAGACACATTCTGTTGGGTTGCCAGTTACCACATAGAGGCATTAATGAATAGATATAGATTCTGTTTCACAAAGGTTCTGTGAAATTTGACAACTGTCCAACACATTTGTTCCATACCTCTTATTCCTGTAAACCTCTTAGAGAATTCTAGTTAATAATTAAATCCAACAAATATTTTTGCTCTCACTGATACATTGCATGCTTCTGCTAAGTCTGCTACATAGATCATATGAACTCCTTATGACTTTTCTTGGAATTTGTGTAAGACCCTACAAAAAGAAACAATTATTTACATTTATGGCAACCAAACTATGGGAGTCTTTCTGAAGACAGCCTATGGATAATCAAAGTTTGCATAAATTTAACAGCAAATTGGGTAAGTTCACAAGAGGAAGACATTAATGGTTACTGAGTACATAGGAATCACACTTTGCTCAGGAATTCCCTGAGCTGCAGATGATTGGAGGCTGGCATCAGCCAGGAGGCTTTACATCTGAACATCTGCTTTTGACCACTGCTTGAAAAAGAATAGTTTCTTGTTTGACCCAGTATGGTCAATGTTAGATTCCCAATCTTTTCTCATGTTTGCAGATACTGGCCTGCTCCTCCCAGCCAGACACCGGGGCACATGGTGAAGGAACTTCAGGAGTAGCTCTGGTGTCTGTAGCTGATATGGGTTTGTCAGTGAAGTGCAGAAGCACTGTGAGGCCATTACATTTCAGGAACAGTTTAAACATTTAACTGACTGAAAACTGACAGTCATTTATAGTATAGAGGATTCATAGTAGTTACATTTTTAAATCCAAACTTCCTTTCTTATCCCTTCTTTCTTAGCTTACTGACTGAGAGTTTTAAATGATACAAAGCAAGGCTAACTCTACTCCTTGTTCCTGGTATCATGAAATGAGGCACTGACTAAAACTGCATGCTTTTTCTGTGCCAACATCTTCATCACACCCCAACATGCCACATAGCAGTATTGAAAATGTCACTGTGCACAGTAGAAAGTGCATAATTATTGATTTTCAAATGCTATAATAAGCAAATGGGCTTCTGTGAAGCCTTGTAAAAATACAATCATGTCACACAGCAAGCTTGCTGATAAAAACTTGTATCTTATATAACTTTATAACTTTACTTTTAGACATAAAGGATATAAACCCCTAGGTTTTCAGCAATTGAGCAGAATCTCTTTAAGGTCCAGGAGTTCTCTTAGCTTACAGAAATGTCTTTGGATAAGAAATGAAGTCAAATAACTGTATGAGTTACTGGAGAAACTAGGATTCTGTCATTCCACCCCTGTAACTCCAAATATTTAAGAAAAACAAGTAAGGTGAAGTTTATTTCCTTGATACTGGAGGACATCTCTGTGGTAACAACTTGGTAGTTTAAATTAACATGGATATTGATGACAATCAACAGTGAGGAGTTAGTTGCTGCTGTTTTGACTCGTGAGCCTCCACATAAACCTTCAGTACCTTTGTGCCTAACTCCACTGTATCAGAATACCTTGTGGGTGTGATATAACTGGCTGTTCCTATGGTTATGGTGACAATAAATAAAGAAATCATCAGATGTTACTCATTTTCAAAATTATATTTCAAAATATCAGTACAGTATCATTTTTCTTTCTCATGAGGAAATGGTAGTTAATATTCACATTAATGCCACACATTTCTTTGTGATCTCTTTACTGATCACATTTTACTTTGCAGGGCTGCTTCTTAATGGTGCTGTTCAAGTTATGTTGCTTGACTGTGAGAGATCAAATAAGTCACTTTCATAATTTTTCCTTGTTGCCTGAGTAAGAAAAAACTCATCTACTTCCCTTAAGCACATAAAATATTTATTTCAGCAACTACTTGCACGCAGAACTTCAGAGAGCTCTCCGTGAAGAAGTAATCTCATAAATTAGTCACTTGAAAGTAAGCCAAAAGATGATGATGCATGATTGCCCTGACTGTAGTTGAGAATGTCAGAAAATGTTAATTTATAACCTCTTCATCATAGTACTAGAATTTCTCCTGCTCTTAAATATATTTCTATAATACTTACTATGTCTCAGTATTCCCATCCTATTCCCTTTCACTTTTTACTGCTGGGAATGAAGACAAACAGATTGGTCTAGAAAAAGAGCAACTTGCTCAAGGCCACTTAGGACAAATATGAAGAAGTAGGGAAAACTCCCAACCCTAAATCTGGTCTAAAAACTCTTGAGCTGCTCAACTTTATCTCATAAAGGGAGTGGAATGAGTGATGCCTGAAAAAGCGAATTCCCATAGAAAAACTTTGTAAAACCTGTTCTGTAATATTTGTTGTAACAGATGATATCACGTGTGTTGTATTTGAACCAGTTTTACGTTACACTTTTTTTACTGTCATAGTAACAATTTGCCAATTGGCAATTATTTTGGCAATTATTTTACATATACACAAAAGTGCTAAAGGGGTCAGAAAGAGAGAAAAGGCTGAAGTGGTGTCATTTAATTGGTCTGGTCATCATCTAGATATTGATAGGGAAATAGTGGTTAACACTGTATTATACATTGTCCTTCCTATGTAAAACACTGAGATAAAAGCTCAGTAGCAAATTTAACCATAACCTTTTTTTTTTTGGAAATATGTTCTCAGCCTCTCCCTACAGCACTTTTGTAAAGACTTTTCAAGACATTTGCCAAAACAATGTCTTCTTACTCTAGTGTTCACTCTATAAACAGAAAGAATGAATATGAAGAGCATGGGAACCGAGTCCTGAGCTTTGCCTCTTGTGGGATGGGAACAGTTAGATGTTAAATTTTGCATTGTGACTTTTTCCTTCTGTAATCTCTGCTTCTTTTTGTCCCAAGTTCAACTGCCTCCACAACTTTCATGCCTAAATTTCACCTCAGTTAAGCAGTCATCTGAAGATATCCTGAACTTTTTTACTGAATTTTAAGCAAAAATAATGCTCCAAATAGTAAATTCAGTTGAGATGAAAAAATGAAAAAGGTGAATTTAACATGTTCTCGGTGCTCCTGCTTGAGCAGTTGGGGTTAGATTAGATGATCTCTAGGGATCTCTTCCAACCTCAACCATTCTGTGATTCTGTGAATTTATAATTTGTAGAGTGTAAAACAAAATGATCCGAAAATCAACCACAAGTGATATACATAATATGTTCAAGAAATATAAACATGTTAGAGTGCAAATGTGGTTTGGTTGACTGCTTGCTTTAATCATGAATAGAATATTTTCCAAGCAGTGCCATTTAAGGGCCATAAATGAATACTTTTTTGCTGTGAATGGTTAAAAAAATTCAGTGGGTTATTAACATTGAAAGGAGCAAAACGCAGATAAGAAAAGCACAAGCAAAGCTATTCTATTTGTCATTTAAACTTTTTATTATTATTATTATTTGTCTCATAAGAGAAATGAAAAGGAAGATGTATTTGCATTCAATCAATCAGTGAACACATCAGAAGATAACTAATGCTAATCTCATTAACTGAACACAGTGCTATGGTGCGTGTACAATATACTATATTTCTGTCAATGGATAAACACAATTCATCCAGGCAAATAATCAATAAGAATATAAATGGATTTAACATCCAGCATTGTACATAGCTTCACATTACATGTTGCAGTAGTTCACTGGAAACAAGCAGTAAGAATTTGAGAGACAGCTTTGAGAGCTTCGAAACAGCAATGTATTTCTGAAGGCTAGTGTAGCAGTTCCACCATGACCTGATTAGATCTCAAGGAAAGCAAGGAGACCTTTCAAGAAAAAAAATAAGAAGATTGGAGTGGAGTAGTTAGTGGTATGGTAATTTTCTAAAAAAAAAAATACCCAGCAAATTAGACGTCAGAATAATGAGGGAGCTCAGATTTCATTCATGATTGCCTTTTTAAATAAATAAATAAATATATAAAACAACATCTCAAATGTGTTTTTGACATATATAAAGTATGTATTTTTAAAAGTTTATCTGTATAAAATGAGCAAAAAATCCCATCTGTGCTTTCATCTATAAAATTGTCTATAAAATTGTATGATTATTCACGTCGTTTGTTACTGCCTTGCTGAAAGCTAATTCTGTACATTTACTGTCATTAGGTATTGACTCTCATATTGTTAATAATCATATTGAGTGGAATAGGGAGTTCAAATAATTTCTAACATTTAATGGAGTAACGATTTGTTTTCAATTTAAATTGCTTATAAATGCTTGCATGTACTTAAGTATAATTAATCATTGATCAGATTCTCTTTTTGCAGCATGTTCTTGCCAATAGTAAAACTTTTGTTTATGGAGGCATTCAAAAATGGATAAAACTCAAGCCAGAGCCAACCTCCTCCATTGTCTTAATTAATTAAGCAAACCAGATTTCTGTTAGTATCATTCTATTGTTGTTATTTCATATAAAGCATTGTATCAATTGTCTTTGGTACACATAAATTATTAAATGCAATCTTGGCTGTGCTGCAATATATTAAACTGTTCCAAAGTGATCAAAATTAATATAGCTGTCTATGGTTGATAAGAGCTGTTTTCAAAGCCATTATTCATTGCTTTAAATGACAATGAAAAGAGAGTGTCATTCTATGGTTTTAGCAGAAATACAGTTACTTTGTATGACCTTTTAGCTGTCATCTATAGGCTGAAGCATAGAATATATATTGTGTGGTTAGACTACTTTTTCTAGAGTTTCATAATTTTCTTGCAATTTCATTCAATCCCAGAATAACTATGCTAGATATAATGTTATGTTTTTCTCTGGAGTTTATAACTAAAAATACTCCAGAGTCAGGCATATATCAAATATTTAATAAATATATATATTATTCAAAATAGAATGGCTTCAGCAAAAATAGTTGAGGGAAAATTATTTCAGAATAGCACTCATCTTGGTAAGTATTGCTCTGTAGCTGTGAAGTAAAGATTTACTTAGAAAGCAGAAGAATCCTTTTAGAAAGAGCTAGAAAAATGCTCAATAACAATATTTTTCTCACTTTTTGGAAGTGAAAGATTCAAAAATTTTATGTTTGCTTTGAAGTACACTTTTCTCAGTTTGGCTATCAAACTGAAAAAAAAGTATTATGTTCCTGAATAAATAGGGAGAGCACTTGAGTATTTTGAGCTTTTCACTCATCCCTAAAAAGTTTTTCTACTGATGTTTTCATCTTGCTTTAAAAAAACATATTCTCTTTGCAGACCATTTTTAATACATTAATTAAAAAAAAATAAAATTTGGCAAAAATTGCTTTCCTTTACACTTCTGTTCAAAAATGCTGCATAATAAAAATGCATTTTTATTGTATATTTGCTTTCTACTATTCCATATATGCTCATATATGTTCAGCCAGGTGCCATATACTATTATGTATTTTAATTCTCTTGGATTATTTCTGCTAAAGCAGTCATAAAGAAGTTTGAAAACATTTCCTGTCTGGACAAGAGAGCTGGAGAATATCTGCTTATAGCATTCTAGACATCTATATTTCTCAATGCGAGTGGTAAATTTGCACACCTCTGTTTTCTTCTTTCATTTTTAATATACATTGAAATGTTACTTTCCAAAATATTCACAGAATGTAAAGATATTCACAGTGTTTTTAAGCAACTTTACAAAAAGATGTGGTATATCCAGCCTAAAGCTGCCCAACATGCAATCCAGTGTCATCAGCAAGTGATATGTGAGACGCTCTCTTTAAAAATAATAGATCACTTGCAAATTCTTACATCAAAATACACAAGGTCAACTTTTTTTTTTTTCTTTCAGTATTGCAGTCCACAATAAAAACTTTGCTTTATCTCACTATTCAAAGGTGACATCATGTAATATATAACCAGTGACACTAATTTGGAAATATGCAATGTGAAACAGCCTGAGTCTTATTGACTTATTGAGGAAAAATATTAAACTTTCAAGCTGATTTTAATTTTCTATGTTCAGATTTGAGGTTTTTTTGCCATGATCAGAATACCTATGCCTTGATATTAAAAATTAAAAAGAAACACAAGTTGACACAGAAGTGCAATCAGATTATTGAGAATGTTTTATTGCTTGTTGGGTCTGACAATGTGATAGTACTATTTTTTCTTTTTTTGTATTTGTTGCAGATAAATGTTCCTCAAATTATTTTGGTTTAAGCACAGCAAACTATTAAATTGGACAAGAAAACGCAAAAATATTTCTGAAACATAAAGATCTCATCTTTAATGAGAATGAGATCTAGACATTTAAATTGACAGACTACGGGCTGCTTGCACCTCGAGGCTTCATATCACTGTGATTCTCATGGTAATAGATGAAATATTCTATATTTAACAATTTAAGTCACTAGAATACTCACAAATTTATCTCAATCTATAGTCTAACCTACATCAGAGGGGAAATAATAGAAAACAACTTTCTGAAAGACACACAGGGTGAGAATCTTTGAACGAGAGGAAAAGGCAACCTTACAGGCTGAATATCCATTAGAAATATCCTGCATATTTTTTTCTTCTTTTCATATATGCAAGCATATGGGAAGGCATTTAAAATTTAAAAAGCTCTAAGTTTAATTGATCATCCTTTAATATTTTAAATAGAATAAGCAGGATATGTGCAAGGTAAAAATAATGTTCTATATAGTTCTGATTTTCTTGTTGGATAATTGTTGCCATTCTGACACAGGTATGTTTTTCTTCTGTCATCTTCACCTTTGCTTCTATTAATACTTTCCTTACTTCTGACCGCTCTACGGGACTAAGGCGGATAAGTTTGTCTTGGTCTGGTATGAAATTTCTAATAATGAGTTGTGATATGGTAGACATAGATAGCTCTGTTCAAACTGAAAATGAAAGCAATGCCATGAAGTAAAAGATTCTTCCATGAAAATGAAGCCAATCATTTTTCAGAATAATTCTTATTTTTGCCCTATGTTTTATAGAGGTATGGTGATGGAAAATAATTTCCAGTATGCAAAGATAAGCAAATTAACTTACAAAATCCATGCAGTTTCCATATATTTACTTTGGGACTACTTCTTAAAATACTTTATATATAATTTCAACAGATATATACTTTGTCTTTTGCTTTACACTGTTATACTTCTATTCCTATGACATGTCCATTCCATGGACTACAGGAAAACTGATGTAGAAAATGGAAATCTTTCATATTTAAAAAACACTAAACTTTTTTTTTTTCTGCTGACAATTTCATTTATCCTAGGAATTCAAGGAGAATAATATTACAAAGGAAAACATTGAGGTAAAGTACTCAAAATGTATTTCAATGTAGGAACTGAGAAAGCAAAAACCTGGTATTTTTGCCATGTGCAGCCTCCTTTCAATTATTTTGATTATAGTATTTTCCTTCTATAAATCACAACAAAATAATATTATGTTTACTTTTGATAACCAAATAATAGTTCTTTAGGTTTTGTATCATGGCTATCACTCTTTTTGTGAAGAACACAGAGGCTGCATATTTTGCTGTAATAATACTACTACTGGAACATTTTAAATGCAACTCCTATAATATTGGGAAAAAAAAACCTACATTGCAATTTGTCTCATTTTTATTGAAAATCAAAAACATGGCGGGGGGAATGGAATCAGATATTTATGGTTTCATTTTGACTTTTTTTTTCAGAACCATACAATAATATTTTAAATGTTTATTGTTGTTTCTACACTTCAGGCCCCCCAAATGTTCTCAGTAAGGTGAAGTTTATTTTTTTAAAGCCCAAGGGTTGTAGTTCTCAGATTCTGGAAACCTATGTACCATCTTCATCATTTATGTATCATCTTCATCATTTATGTACCATTGATAGGGAAGTCAGACTGAATTTTCCATGACTTTTCCAGAAATTCAAAGGTTTGTATCTGTATTGTAGTATTCAGGATCTATTTTCAAATTAATATGTCCTACAGGTAGTTTGTTTTGTTTTTAAAGTCAACAACATTCAATGCTTTCTCTTACAAATGTTTCATTTTCCTTTTTAAATACATCAAAACAAGTAATGAATGCATCTTTATGCATAGCTAATAATAGACTGCATTATTTTTCTTCATAATACTACATACTACTTCAAAAATAAAATTTAACATAGAAAGTTGTTAGAAAGATATTGCATTATGTGATTAAATGCAATAAATATATTTTATATTCTTAAACAGAGCTGAAAAAACTCTTATTTGCTTCTGAAAGATAAGTAGAAAAATTCAGTATGTCAGAGAAACAAGCACTAGCTTACTATATGTTACACTTATCTGTATGTCTACATCTACATGTGCTAGTTTCTAAACATGAATATTCGGAAAGGAATAAGAAACCAGTAAAAAGAGTCTAAAGATTACTCTCAATATGATGTTAAAAAAAAAAAAAAAAAGCTTTACTATTACAGATCTTGCTCCCTTGAAGCCGATCCTAATGGGAGAAAAACTACTCCATTTTCCTTTGCATCTAATGCACAGAATAACTCAAAGTCCTCTTTAATTGCCATTTCTTCAGGCCTGACTTCCCATGCTAAAACATTTCACCCATAGGAAAAGATACGTTTGACTGATGAAGATTTAACCATTTTCCTTGGACAGAGTCCTGTGGGAGAAACAAGAAGGGGAAAGCTTGATATTTTTTACTCCTAGCTCATTTTCAAAGAGCAAAACGTAGCGGCTACTGTTCAAAAGATGGTCTTTATTTGCTAAATATTTTTGCATCACACTTTTTTGAAACACTCCTGAGTGACTATATTTCATTCAATTGGACAAAGGAAAACTGCCTTTATAGTATTTTAAATTAAAAGGTTCTGCTTCAGGTTAGTTTCTAATTAAGCCCTAATGTTACTGCATTAGGCTATTACTTGCCATTAATTAGGCAGTTAATTACCATCTAATCTATTAATTTCAATGCATATCATAATAATGCAGTACATCATTGATTTGGAGACTGTATCAGGTATGTCTGGAGTGCTCAGACATTATGGAGGGTTTTGCGGTTTTAGCAAAAGCAAAATAAAAAACCTCTTTTTTTTTTAAGATGAAAATATTCTGATTTTTGGTATTGCTGCAAATTTTAACACAGTGGGGAATGTATAAATCATAAGGAAATTCATGCCTACATGTACAAATTCAGAAAATGGTATGATAGATATTTTTTGCCAAATGAGAATATCGTAGTGTCTAGTTCACTAGAAAGAATCTAGTGTTCAGGTTCTTTCTTAGTCGAAATTACATAGAAGAAGCAATTCCATATTCTTTGTCCTCTCATCATTTTTGGGCGCTTCTATGATTATGGAAAAGAAAGATATATAAGTCATTACACATTAAGATTTAGGGTTATAGTTGACTTAACCTTTTCACTGAAAGTTTCTTTTATAGTACATTTCATATAATTAGAAAAAAAAAAGGTAAATGTTGTTGCACTCAAGTATAAAAGATTATTTAAAAAGTGATATGGGAATGCAAACCTGCAAATGCACATAACTGAGTATTCTTTATGATCAGTGTTTCTAATAACTTGAATATAGTATTTAAATATAATAAAAGTTACAAGAGAAATGTGAATACATAAGTAACATAAGTAAATATAGTAAAAGCAATTTCCCATTATGTGATCAAAGCAGAAATATATTAGCCTTTTCCCTCTCCTATTGCACAGAAAATTGGGACTGATAATGTTAAATCTGCTTCCAACAAATTTCAGACACTGTGTGATGGAAGGAATGGTCCTGAAGAAGAAAACATATTGAGAACATATTTTTCCAGTTTTACCTTGAATATGTTTAGGATGTTTACCACTAGTCTAGTGAGAAAGATAAAATTTTTGACATATCAAAGGATATAATTTTTGTTATAAATGATATTTCTCTTTTTTATTGTTTAGCACTTGAAAGCAATAATTATTACATGTATGTTTTATCTCTTTTTCAGAATTTGATATTAAAATGTCATTCTACACATTTTCCTATTTTTTTTCTTTTTAATTCTGACTTTTCACAGAATCACACAGAATCACAAAATGATTGAGGTTAGAAGAGAGAGAGAGATCTAGAGATCATCTAGTCCAACATTTTCAATTTTAGAAGTGATAACATAAGTATAACCTAGATGTAATTTGTCAGATCCATTAAGAGGAATAATAAAAAAAAAGAAGATATTACTAGATTGATTATTTTTGACAAGTTTACCCTGTAAAGCTCATCAAAGGCATCTCTGCTGACAGTGATTTCCACTAAAAAAAAAAGTATTTGTATCAGTAAATATGTCTGAAAGATAAATTAGAACTAATTCTGTTAAACACTTATTTTAAAAATGTAACATATATAGTTATTAAATTTATAAATATTTTTAATAAACGTCAGTTTCTGAAGCAACATTCTATTTACTGATTTTTATTGTTTTACAATAATATATAATGTTAAATCAGATGATTGAAGAGCACTTACTAATAGGTTTCCTTAAGTAATGGACTTGTGATCTATCTTGCTTTATAGCTTCGCTAATGGTTTTGGCACAAAGCCTAGAGTATGCTTATAAAAGTTGCTGACAAACCAAAAGGAGTATACTCTACAAAAGAGAACTGGAATATCATACAGAAAGAAGCAGATTAAGTAATACAAACAGAAAGACCTGCAGTAGTACACAATCAAAATGTATGTATTCAGAGACTAATCACATTTCTTCTAAACTTTGTGATGTAAGCAATTCGAAATTAAATGGGAAGAAATCCACCAGCAGATTTGAGAAACACTTTGCTGTTAGAGAGGAAATACTAAAAGAGATAAAGGCATTGTATGATACCATATCTGGAGTGCTGCATGTAATTCTGGTTTTGAGCATTCAAGAGAGTTTAATTCATCCTGGAACTGTTACAGAAAAGGAGGAAGGTATAGGAATGAGGAACCTTTCCTTTGAGTAAAATACCTTACTAAACAGAGTCTGAGAGGATGTAGAAACACATTGGATGTGGGAAAAAGCAATGATTTAAGCCATAGAACAATGGAAGCACAAAAGCATATAGCCATAAATTGAACTTGAAAGATATATCTTGACAATTAGAAGAAAGTTCCTAACCTGTATTAGGAGGTTATATAGAGTTATGAAGTGAGTTATGCAGTGATTTCAGAGTTTTAACATGCTATTTATTGAATTTGAAAATAATTTAAATGTTATATGATATTTCAACAGGGAATAGAACTGTGGACCCCAAGATCCTCTGCAGTCCTATATGTGAGCTTAGTATGAGGCATTAAGAATGATAGAAAGCGACTGAGTTACTGGAGTTACCCCTCAGCTGGGCTGCAGTGACAGAGTATTTCAGTAATAAAAATCAGCTATCTATCACGTTGTTCCAAGATTCCTGTTGTCCAAGATACTGAGGAAATTTCGTATCTAAGGTTGTAGAATTAGTGTTAATACCAATTGTATGATAATGGAATGAGGAATGCTATAGGCCCCAAAATAAAAAAGGCTCATGATGATAATTTCTGAAATTCTCCATCCTCTGGGATGTAACAAGCAGATTGTCAGTCTGAGTTTGAAGAAGAGTGTGGAAGAGTTTTCTGAAACATCTGAAATTCCCTGAATTCTAGATGGGGATTTGGGGGCAGTGAATGACTGTCACTGCCAGCTCAGGCTGCAATTACTGACTGTGAATTGAGCAATGCTGACAAGAAAAAAAAGTGTGTGGGTGGGTCTTGCTTCCCGCTCCCCCTACTCCTCCCAAGAATACTCCCTGAACTTGAGCTAAGTTATGGAGAAATTCTTCCATTCCATGTGTACACAAGACATTTGTTTCCATTCACAGCACGAGAAAGGACTTGATTGATTATAAAAGTCTTTCCTGATTCTTGAAGAAAGATGATTTTATAATATGTTAACATTTTGAAATAACCCCAGACTACAGAGACACAAATTTTGTAGCTAACTTTGCAATTTCTCCATTAACTAATGTTGTCACATCATTCAAAATATATATTTTTCAAATATGTTTTTGAAAGACTAGAAACAAAAGATACCTCTTTTTTTTTTTCAATCTAAAGGCAATCAAAGGCTGGTCATATGAAAGACTTTGCCTAAGTGATTTTTATCTTCCACATCTTCATTCTACAGAAGTAAAATTCTTTCATCCACCTTGCCTAACAGCAAGCTGACATTTTACTTCTTAGAGAAAAAAGGGAGAATTAATTTATAAGTGGGAACAACTCTTAAAATGATGCTCTCTAGGAGCTGTTCAACATACACATATTTATTGAAATATTCTGCATGTTACTCTACATAATAATGGGTGGACCTCAGTCATCTGCAAAGCTGATGCTGGTAGCCATAAGCACCAACCTATGGGCTGGTCTCAGCATGTGCTTGTCTCAGGACTCTTTCCATTTTCCCCACTGACAAAAAAAAAAAAACAAATCTTGTTTTCTAAGTCATAAATCTTCTAAATTAATAGAATCTTCTTTTTTTTTTTTGACTATTCTAATGGTATTTATTCATATAATCTCCATTTTAAATACGGAATTAGTCTGTTTTTGGCACAGTGTTCCTTTCTTCACTGACAGGAAGGAATTTATCACAATAGAATAAATTAGAATATTGTACAACATTTTACTACATCTTTAATACAAATAAATCTCCACTACTTACCCTTCCCATTTGGCAACAATGTCAATGGTCAATTCAAAAATCTAAATTAATTTTCACACTTGCATTACTGCAAGCATCATCCTTCTTAGTTCAATACTCCTGATCTCTTCTATGGCAAAAATTTTCATGAATTCAAACTAAAGCCTTATTTTTCTCAGCAAAGAACTGCAGTCTGATCTACATACCTTTTCCAAGCTCCACTGTTTTCTAAAAGTCCTCAGAAAACTCTTTTTCTTTCATAAAATAGATTTAAACAGTAGCGTTGTTGCAGCTATGATCACACTTCATTTCCAACATAGCACTGTGATTGGTAATGCATATTCTGGCTGTAAAACATCTATCAAACTGCCATCAGACTTTTATTAATAAGTTAGAAATTTGAAAGAAAGGCATTATTAGCATCTGAGAAGACAACAGACCTCACTATCAGAAGATGGAGTTCACTGGTCAGTCCCAATGATTAAGTCTATATTAGTAAATAAAGCAGACCAAGAACTGTTCGCTAGCTCTAAGACTGAAATTACACAGCGTCGCCCATCTTCAAAACTCTCCTCCCTCTTCTTCCCCAGAAGAAGAAGGCAACAGTGAAGCAGTTTGTGTGGAAATGTTCTTGGCATGAGCATTTGTGCCAAACACTGCTAGGGCATGGCAGAATGCCAGCTGACATTGGCCAGATTGGTGGACCATGACAGCAACTGAGCATGCTAACATGAAACAGACAGTGACTATGAAAGCACTGCAAGCCTGTGGCCTAACCCTCTGTTACTAGCTTGTATAGACAGGACCTGTGAAATCTGAGAAGAGGAATATTCAACATCTGCAGAATATTACCAGGACTTGAGGCGAGGGAAAATTGTAATGTGTTATGATATTAATTTTTTAAAATGGAATGTTATTTTCTCTATGAGATTCATGATTTTTTTTTGACTCTGTCACGTGTCACATAAGGAAGTGTCATCCCTTCAGGTGCATTCTTAGAGAAGTATAGGTGAAATACAGTTTTCACATACCTAAGCCACAGTTAAGTCTTTCTTGAAATGGGAATTCCATGTAGCATTATCCTTCTTTGATTTTCAGAAGTCAGTATACCTTTCTGTGTGTTTGGCAACTTTTTTAAGTAGCACTCATAAGCTATGTCTTGCTTACAAATTGATGTAACTAGAGCTAATTCTCCTCTAAACATACAAGATTTACAAGTAATATCAACTCAATTTTAAAAACCTTTTTCAATTATTACAACCATGAAAATTTGGGGAAATTAAATGGGATTCGTGGGTGCAGAAGGCTGAAGAAAGTGAATGTTGTTATAAATCACATATAGTAAAGGTATAACAGAGTATACCCCAGGTCTAAATCAATGCTAGTAAACTAGTAGCATAATGGATCTTTGATTCAACACTCTGTAGTTAAGGTTTTTAATTGCCTTTAAGTCTATAAAAGGATTCCTTATGGAAAGAAATAACTTACTGCTCAGAATTTACCATTATTAATGTGTGTCTTGCAAGTGAAAATGATCATTAAAGAATTTTTTTTTATGTTTGCATTCATAGTGCATATCAAGAATATTAAGTTAAAACTTAATAACTTGAATCACGTAAGGACATTAAAATAAGATATGACATATCAGAGTTTGGAATATGACCAAGAAAGAACTGCAGTGTGAGGAAAAAATTGTTTACTTTAAAAAAATATATATGATTAGTTAAGTTAAATTTCTTTTATCTCTCTTTTTTTTTCTTAAAAAGCAATCGAGAGAGGTACTTCAGGAGTCAGCTACAGTATGAGACCTAAATCATTGGGGTGATTTCCTCCCTTACAAGGGCTGAAGAAGGAAAAGTAAAAGTGCTAGATTCATAGATGGTGCAAGTCACAGTAAATATTTCTTTCTTCCATCTTTCTTTGGACTCAGTATGGTGCTTATTGCAACATTAGAGTACTTGAAAATTGCTCTCTGTATAAATAGCTGTACCATTTTTCTTAATGGTGTCTTGTATCAGTATTTACAGTGTATTCTATGTTTTTTCTGTATTTCAAACCAAAAGCCCTCTCTTTTGTTATAGGACCATCATTTTGTCATAGAAATATATGCTATTAAGTACTTCAGTGGTATTTCAGAGATGATTATGTGTCATAAGCAAACCCAGATAATGTGTTAAAGGTGGGCCCTAGACAACAGAAATACGTACTTGTTACTATCAGTCTGTGCACCAAACATTGCTAGTGACCTCCTGTGTGAGTTTCAAACTGAGAATAACTAGCTAAGTGAAAAACTTTACTTTCTACATTATTTCTTAATATATAATCAAGAAAAAAAGTTGTCAGATGAACTACAGTTGCTTTGGTAAGTATTCTCTATAAATTACAGAATATTCTGATTTGTCATTTATTCCTTTCAACTTTCTCTGCAGGTAAGAAATGCTTCTGCTACTTCAATTCATTAAGTCATTTATAAAGTTATTAAAATCAAATCTGAATATTTGGTTATGCTTCTTCTTATAATTAAAAAAATATTGTCTTGATAATATGTTTCTTTTTTGGGCATGAAAATAATAATGTTTATGTGCAGAATAATTTTGATGTATATCACAGTAGTTTTCTTTGAAATGGAGTATAAACAGTCTCTGAAATAGTGCTGTTCATACGTACCAATCCTAAAGTTTTTAACACTAGAAAGTAAGTAAAGCCTTCTTAAGTTATCTTTGTTTTATATAAATTAAAATTATTACATTTATTCTGTGTCCGAATGCCATAATGTGTATTATCTGAATTCTTCAACTTTGACATGATTTCTCCACACAGACTCCTACAATGCTATAAAAGCCAGAGGAAAATGAAGAACTATAGCTCAGATACAGATGGCCTGAAGATTTCTGGGCATCTGCAACTTGAAGGTCAAGATCTATAATTTATCAAAGGTTAGGGAATATAATCCATACTAAATTCTGTGCATGATTCTCCTTTCTCAGAATTCTTTTATAGCTTGATGCAAATGATCAAACACAGAATATTTTGCATTAAAATAAATGCATTTGTTGTGATTACTCAGGGAAGGTGTATGAATCACTCAAAACTGCTGGGCTCAATTCCGCCATTGACTTTTGATATCTAGTTTATTTTTTCATGCTTATAAAAAAATGCAGAATACATATGCTTTAAAAGTTAAAATGGCATGCTTTTTAAAATATATCACCATTCCTGATGTATCAAGTGAAAGCATTTTTATTTGATTTGGTGAAAATGTGCTTTGTATAGTCATTTCTGAAGAGCATTTCTTTTTCATTTATATTTCTTTTCTACTTGGGTGCCAAAGATAATAATCTCTTCAGATTTTTGAGTCACTCTTGCATTAAACTTTTGTGTCTGGTTTGCAGTTCTAGTTATTCTATTTTAACAGCCTGTGTGTAGAGGGAAATGAGGTCACGTTTCTTCTCTCTAATATGGTAGACTACACTGGCCTTCATTTGAAAAAAAAAATCTCCAAAGGCAGATCTAAAACAAAAAAAGTAAATGTATTCCTTTATACGTCTTTAACAGCAAAGAGCCAGAAGTGGAATAATTTTTAATAAGAATGCAAGACACCGATGCAGACTGGCGGTCAAGTGACATGACTTATAAACTGACCAAAGACTACAAATATTAATGTGCCCTACTGATCTCAGTTGCATTTTAGGCAAATCACATCTATAAACTTACCTTTCAGGAATTATTGATAGCGTATCCTCCAGAAAATCTAGCAAACTAATTGAAAACCGCAGTCTACCTCGAGGACTGCTCAGTAATATATCAAGACCAAGGTCATCATCTGCACAGCCAGGCAGCTGCAGGCTGAGCCTCAGGCATAGTCAAACCTACTTTCCAGGACTCATGATCTCTAAATTCTGGAGCAGGCCCTCTAGAAGGTTAATGCTTACCCTAATGTGCCTGAATTGGGGTTTTCGAGTCAGCCTTTGGGAAGCCTAAGATTTGTTTATTGCAGTTACGTGGTGTGGGTGCCCAAATTGCTGTGCTACACACTATCTTTCAGGCACATATCCTCTTGTTATCAGGTAAATAGCCTAAAAGTAATATCTTTGCACATATAAAATGGTCTGCATGGCCCAGTGCTGCTTGCAGACATCCTTGCTTAGAACATGCTGAACCCAGACAGACTAACCTGGTAGTTTGCCATTACAGCAAATCTAATTTACATTAGGCTTTAGTAATATTTTTACTCTTTTAATTCCCCAAACCATAGGAGATATATTGATATTCCTTCCTTTCTTTTGGCTTGAACACATGAGGTGCTTGAAAAGAGTTTTTTAAATCAGAAAATAATGCCCTGCTCTCTGCCCAGTGAATGACCCCTTCACTGAATATCCTGGGGAAGAGGCATAGCGTTTTCAGCACAGGTGTCACTGTTTTATTACACAGACTCTGCTACATGAATTAAATATGACTAACATGGTTTCACTGGAAGAATCATCATTCCTTAGAAAAACAGAATATTGAGAGGTTCTTTGAGCAGGTATTCAGTAATACTCAGATTAAGTCTGTACATTCAGGAAAGACTGAATAGAGCCAACATGTTGTATATGCAAGTTCACTACTTGACTTATGCTTTCCCAGCTAGCATCAGTTTATAAGTTCTTAAAATTAGTTTTGTAATTATACTAATTGTGAAGCCTGCTTCAGTTCTTTGAAACTATTAAATGAATGAACTGGCTTCATACATAACCCTTATTTTTCTCATATGGGGATCATCTTCACTTGAATCAGGGACTCACCTGTTTTTTTTCTATTATGGTTGTATAAGAGTATATAATTAATTTTACTTAGACCAAACATACTGAACAACCTGAATTCCAAAACTCTGAAGCTCACTAGACAGGCAGGTAACAGCAGGTAGATAGGTGATAAAAAATTAGGCCTTTTTGCCAATGTCAAGAGGGTATAAATTCCCTTATGACTTCACATTTCTGACAATTGACTTTGTGCAGCCTGAAGCAGACATGTTAGTACAAAGGTGATGACATTTTGCTCTCATGCAGTCTCTTTAAAGTAATAGAATTCTGAAAACAATTCTCCTAGGATTTTTTTTTTTCTGTCAGAAAATATGAAGAAAAACAGTAACAGTTTATATTCTACTACACCCATTTAAATGTCATTAAAGAAATGCTGTGAAGTATAGACATTCAATAAATATCTCCTTGTTTAAGAAGCATCATTTTTAGAAAATCTCATGTTTTTCTTCCTTTTCATCAAGGAAGAAAGGAGCCAAGATTATACTATTTTGTATTGTCTCTTTAAAAATTGCATACGTTTTTTCTCCTTCTGAAGAGATAGGAAATAGCAAATAAAAATGACTAAATCACAGAATCACAGAATCAGAGGATGGTTACAATTGGAAGGGACCTCTAGAGATCATCTAGTCCAAGCCCCTGCACACGCAGTGTCACCTAAAGCACGTGGCACAGGATTGAATGCAAGTGGGTTTTGAAGATGTCTAGATCTTCCTCCCATCAGTGGGAGCTGAGCCCTCTTTATTGAGCAACCAGGCTGAAGTCTTAAATCAAACTAGGCCTTTAGCAACCCAAGATGTACCCTGCCACCAGCAAGAAGCTGTGGCCGATAGTGGTGCCAAGGATGTCCAAGTCCAAGGCTCTAACCCATGCCCATTTCCTCTGGAGTTTAGATCTTTGCTTGCCCTGCTGTTGGAGGAATACACCAGGGATGTTGACTTATCAGGTCAGCACTGAGTCCGATAATAGCAGCACTTCTGCACACAGGTTCTGTGCCTATAGTTCGGGTGTAAATATTTTGATAGATGGGGGACTTTGTGACGAACGTGTTCATAGTATCCCTGCTTGACAGGGTTTTCTACTAAAGATTTTTCTTGGGTGGTAGAGTGGAAGGATTTGGTTTAAATGTATATTAGAGAACCTAGCTCATTAAGAGTATCCCTTGTAACATCATAACGGTTTTGGAACAGGCTTCTGATTACAGGAGACGTGCTTCAGAAGAACTGTAAAGTAATAATCTGTGAGGAACTGCAATGAAAATACCATTACTCGATACAAACTAATACATAATGCAAGTGCTACAAGAAAAACCTGGTTTTGTCTCCCAAACTATGGTTCGCCCATGTGGTATTTTAAAGATACTTAGACTTAGAATATACTAGTGTAAAGACCTGTCATAGAATGAGAATGAAAAATGAAAATAATTATTAAATTCTTACCTGGAGGTGTTCAGTACTCAGTTTTAAATAGGATTGTAGTTCAAGATGGCAAGTTCAAAGCTTTGCTAACAGCATTAAATGCCCTAGGAATTAATCTTTTGGAAATATTTCTGCTGTATCTGATAGAATCCTCTATATCCCAAAGTTTCTTAGGTGTCTCCTTTCTTAGGTTTCTCCTTTTCCAAGTTCTGTGTGAACAAGTCATTCTAGGGGGACAATTCTCTATGAATTTCAGTCCAGTGGCACAGATGAGTACAAGATTCAAGACTGCATAACACAAAAATTTCTCACTGCAGTGAACAATTCGATATCAATTTTTTTTTGTCAATCCATTTGAAGGCCTTAAAACATGAAAAAACATACAGAATCCGTTTTGCACTTACCACTTTTTTTTTCTTTTTTTTTAATCATAGAGTTACTCATTTGAGGGAAGAAACACATTATTTTCCTTATTCACTCTAAGAATATAAGAGACGCCTGGGCTGTCTATGGCTCCCTGACTACTCTGGTTAAACAAAGCATGTCTCTGAGGCTAGAAAAAATCCTTTGAAGGCTTCAAGCTCTCCCACCACTAATTCATTATGCAAAGAATATGAGTATTATTGCTCCTCTAGCACACTTTCAACAGAAAGTAGTTTTGAAAGTCATCTGACCAGTTTGCAGATGCTGAATATGTTCTGAGTTTATCTGTTGGACTCAGATACACAGAAGAGACATTCACAGAAACTCTTTGTTTATAAACACGACCAGTCTGAAAATGGTCAGTGATATGTTTCTTAGCCTCCTTAAGATGTTTTAATGTAGGATGTAAGATTCCTATAGCTATTCCTTCCCTGAAAGAATGATCAATAGCAAATGTGATGGACAGTGCTAGGCAGAGAAAGCGTGGTGCCTGTAGTGCACAATGGTAACTACATATTGCCCTTTGGGATAAACTTTCATTTAATGGAAGTGCTAATAAGAAACACCCCTTTCACTCAATCAGCACTCACTTGGAGGCTTCCATTCTCAGATTTGCAGCTGTACATGTGGCACAGAAACCCCTTAGCTACCTCACTCTCAGAAGCCCAATATTTCTGGCTTCCAAGTTATTTATAGTAATGCTGTGCCAACAAATTCTACTTTCACATTTCCTTAGCCACAATCTCAACTCGCTGTCCTAACACAACTTATCCTGTTTTTAGTTCTGCTAGCTATATCTTTGCTATTTACTTCATTCTTTTCTCTAGTTCAGCCTAGGGACCTTGCATTGCTCTTCCCTAATCTTTGACTTTTTGTCTAGATAAATAATGTTATGTGTTGCTGCTAATTGAGGGGTAGGTGAGAATGTTGTGTAACAATATCTATTACTCTGCTGTTATTTCCTCTTAGCATGCATATGAGAAGTCTTGCCTGTGTCACTCTCCCCTAAATATTTCTAAATATTTCTTTTTAATTTTTTGGTGTTATAATGAATCTAATGTATTGCTAGGAAAGACTGTCTCCATTACAAGAAAGCCTTTCATGTTTCAGTGCCCTAACATTATTCAACATGCATAGAAAGCTTATTAGAAGAGATAAAGTGACCAATATATGAGAGAAAGGTATTGCCTTATGTATTTGAAACCTGAAGCAGAGCATCTTCTCCCACCCTTCCTCTGTGTTTTCCAAACTCTCTGTCAGAAATTGAGTAGAAGGCAGCTGGCTCAAGCAGAACTTAGGAAAAACAAACACAGAGACAAGAAAATTGAAAGAGAAGACAAATTTTAGTTTCAGACTCTGGTTTTGACTTTATTTGTTTTTCATAAAATGCCATTTCACAGCCAGACAGTGGTAGATATCTCTTTAAAAACTTTTAAAAGCTTTTGAACTGAGGCATATATTGATATATTCTTTAATAGTTAACACCTGAAAATTCAGCTAGTTTACTTCATCATGGTATAATTGCTCTTAAAAGATTTCTGCAGCTGAAAATTTATTGTTTCTGCTATATGGAGGGCAGATTAAAATAGCAATACCTTTTAGTTCTTGCGAGGTTGTTTTGTCTGTAATATTCTTCTAAGTATCACTAAGAAAAATAATATTTTTAAATGTAAGATTTTTTTTAAAGTCTATTAATGACTGATGAACTGATTGTTGTTATGCAACTTCAGGGAACTTCGGGGTCATCATACAGACAGTCCCTAATTCCTATAGTTTAATTTAGAGCAGAAAAAAGACTGAGTGAGGAATTAAAACACTTTTATTCAACATCTGTCTCTTCTAATTCCTTCCTTGCAATCTGCTTCTATTCTCACTTTCCCATGACGTCCTTACACATTTCCTTTTTGAAATTAACGATTACATCTCTCATCATTATGCACATGGTTACCTCTTTTCCTTCCACAGACAGCAGGAAAAAAATCAATCTTGGAGTAGCTCCAGTGGCCTCAAAAGAAATTCTCTAGGGAAACATTTGTCTCTCTATTAGTCCTAAATTCCCTCATCATTTCTAACTGTTAATTCTGCAACTGGAAGAGATTTCAATTTAAAGTCCTAACAGTCATGCAAATTTTAAGCTAAGGTCTTTAGAGGAAGAGTTACTTACAAGCATCTCTGTGTTTTCTGCTGCTTCTCTTCAAAGTATGGTTGGTTTCCTACCCTGTCATTTCACAGCTGTGAGTGGTACTTCTGATTTGCTTGAGCCTGCCATTTTGTCTTGAAAAATATGGGATAACAGGAAAAATGAAAAGTTATACTGAAGGAAGAATGGCAATTGAAGCTCACACAGCAATTCTGAGCTGATGTAGACACAGCTTTGACCTACAGAAGTGTTGCAGTCCAACAGATGACTGTTTTTTCATGGGTTTGAAGAGCCAACATGTTATTCCATGCACACATGCCTCAGGTTCTCCTGACTTCCTTGCCTCTCCTTAACCATTTGCTTCACCTCAAACAGTGTTAACTTCAGAAGTGGAAATCCTTTCCCAAAAAGAAGTTTTAAACTGGGACTGGGCATGCATAAGGTATGGCAACGTTCCTATAGAGAGTTGCGTAGTATAATAAGTCTATCAAAGAAAGATTAATTGTGGCATTTTATTGCTCCTAGCAGTGAAGTTATGACAGCAATTTTGAAAAGGGGAGAAATAAAAACAAAGTCTGACAGAAAACACAGGGTGTAAACAGTGATGTAAACAGAAGAAATGATGGTTTTTCTCCACAGTTTTCTAGTACAGCTCACTTTATGTTTTGCTGAAGTGTCCGTGGAGATGTTGGGAGCTGAATTATTTACTGTGCTGCTGAAACATACAGATAGGTCAAGGGGGACGCTCCCAGAAACAAAGCGTTCCTGAGGTCTTGATGTCTTGAGATCTAGGTGCAAGATGACTTAATGCTGCGTAGTACAGACTAATGAATAATAATATCAATGTATTTTCAGGCAGCAGACTTAGCCTAATATTCTTTTGCATAATTATCATGAAAGTATGTATAGAAGAATTAAATACAGTTATTGATTTCCTAGATCCCATCATTATGTCATATATAATGTGCTTGACATGATCTCTATAACAGTTACGCAGTTGGATCTTAGATGAGCAAATTTCCCTTCATAATTAGAATGTCTGGAATATAGAGCAAATGTTTATTTTATTACACCATTTAAAGAGCTTTAACTGGGATATGAATAAAGAATAAGAAAAGCCTCATTTCTCTGATAGACTCTGACCCTTGACTCTGACTCATTCCATGATACTTTTATCTGGAATAAGTATACTTAAATTCAATCCATTGCCAAAATTCAACATAATTTTCAAATGTCATGCAAACATAATTTTCCTCAGCTAAAATCTTGTTGTATTGTTGTAAAATAGTTGCATTTTTTTCAGCCTATTTCTAAAATTAATCGTCGTTGTCTCAGTGTCCAGGATGTTCAGTTCATCTCTCATTTAAGCTTCTCAGAGCTCACTACTGATTTTGGAGTCTAGACATCTTTATAATGTGAAAAAATGTTATACTCATTTTGCAATAGGAACACTGACAGAAAATTAACAGCCTCGTATCTGTTATTGACTGGAAGAATCACTGAAAATGGTACCAGCTTCAGTTTTTCCTCTCCTCATTTTACATTTCCCCATATTTTATCCATCCTAGAGCTACTGCTTCAAAACTGAAAATGTTTCAGCTATTCAAAACTCAGGAATGTGACTATATTTTTGCCTAATTCACCCTAACGGCTCTGTGCATGTACTTATTTCCCACTTGCTCATTTCCTTGCACTTCTATTTGCATAATGACAGCACAGTTCTGTCTCAGTGACTTGCTGTAGCATGCAGATCCCCAGGCAGGCGGCCCTTATTAGCTAAGCAAAGTACAGGGATTTACATTAATCAATGTATAGTTCTCACTCCGTTATTGTACTGCCATTACCTAGATCTCGTAGCTCTGTCTAACTAAGAGAAGAAAAAAGAGACTTTGAGGAAATGGAGGTGGAGTGAACTGGAACTTCAGTCTTGCCACATTTTATGGTCTTATGGACCTTGATGACTTTTCTCATAAAGATTGCACAGGTGAGAATTATAGTAGGTAAAGACTACAAGGTGAAGAGGCCATTGTATTAACTCATTAATACACCTGCCGCCTGAGGCTGTAATTCATCTTAGTCTGATGTTTTGTGAAAACAAACTCTCCTAAATCAGTACAGTTTCTTGATAACCATATCCTATGGATACGCTTGACATTTACAATTTAGCCATTGTTCTGGGAAACACAATTGCTTTAAGATAGGATGTTAATTATGTTTGTAGACATACAGGAGCAAATTTCTCCATATTATAAAATATGGAGCAGGGTCTCCAATGCACCCTGGGTCTAAACAGGAGTGTCCAGACTACATAAAAGCTCAGGCATAAAGAACTTCAGTTATGAAGGCCTGTTTCAAACTCTTAGCCAATTCTTCTGGAAAAGATTTAAGTAAAAATTCTATATTTGTTCTTAGTGATTCATTCGGTACTTCAGAGACACATGAGATGATATAATTGAAAGAAAAAAATACGCCACATGCAATAACAAGAACAATTTTTCATCATAAAGAGACAGATCCTGCACTGGTAACATAGCCTTTTTGCTGTTCTTAAATAGCAGAAAGAAAAAGATATAGCTAAACTCACCCATCTGTTTTCCAAAGTACCCCCTGGTTAATTTAGCGAATTTAGAGGATGGACAGAAAAAAGTATTGTGTAGCACTGAACAAGCTGAAAATGAATCAAATAACTGACAAGCTAGAGAATACTCTAGTTTGCAGATGACACTTACCCATCAACTGCAATTGCCAGCTTTATTCAGGTCACATACAGAGCAATAGTGGGTATGTGAGAGAAAGTAAGAAAGAAAGAAAGAAAAGAAGAAAGAAAGAAGAAGAAGAAAGAAGACTTCTCATGTAGTAGGTATGTGAGAAGAATGTGTTTTTTTTGGTTTGTTTGTTTGTTTGTTTGTTTTGTAATTTCTACTCAGAGAAGAATGAATGGACTGGGACAAAGTAAAAGCCTTCCTGGACTTCACATTAAAAGTAACACACAAGATATGTGTGTGTACATATATATATATACATATGTATATCCCTCTATCACATCAGTAACTGTTTTGTAAAATCAGACGTGGATTTTTTTTAAGTGCTAGCAATTATTACTAGCAAAAATAAAACCCATTTGATTTTTTTTTAATCCTTTTCAAATATAGTTATCCCAATATTAGGGCTATGTGGGAGTTTTAATTCAGTTACCACAAACTTCATTCCTTTCTTCTCTAAAGTTTCACAGTGGCCATCTCCCACGAAGCCCATGGCTACCACCTTCCACAGTGTGTGGCTACAATAGAGGGAGGCAAGAGTAAGAAAGGTAACAGTTTTTCTTCGTTTAGATCAGAGGACCTGAATGGCATATTATGCATATTATGCACTTGAAACTCAGTTTGGAGTTTCACTTTTGGCAGAAAAGCAACAAACCCTTACATTCTTTTCACTAAATGTATTCTGGGAGACAGAACCTACATAATGACAGAGACATAATCTCAGAAAAAAATACATGAACATACACATAGGATTGACTAAGGTAGGGCAAAAGTGTCCTACAGTTAAAATAAGTTTTTTAAAAAACAATCTTTCTAAGTATTTCTAAGCTTCAGAGTATTTGACATTTAAATTATAATCTTTTATGACAGTGTTGTGTGTGTTTGTGTAAAACGAAAGGGCCCATGAAAGTCCACTGGTAAACACGTTAAGAGTGTTTTACAGAACTCATGGTTTCATTTAATTTCTTTCTTACCTCTGTGGGACTTTTTTTTTTGTTGAGAACGTGTGCAGTAACTCTTATTGGGGATTTGGATGGCTACTGCTTGGGAGTTTCCAAGCTGTCTGTGATGGGCCAATGGCATCTCAGTCTGAGACCAAAAGGAGTGCATAGAAATTGGAAAGTCAATGATGATTTATTTTCTCTTTTCCAAAGTAAAATAAGTAAATATTCCTCTCTTGTTAGAATTATCTGTACAGTCAATGATTTATGTTGCTCTTGTTTCATACAGTGTTGTTCTCTTAACCTTCATTGTGTAACATACATGGATGCGCACACACACTCACAAGTCCACTATGAATTTTTCTTTTCAAATCCCCATCAGCTAAAAAACATCAGAGCTAGCACTGTGTCATGCACTGAAGGTCTGTCCAGGATAGCTGTATACACTTCTAAAAAAGCCTAGAATGAGAGTTTAGGACAAATTTCCAGACACTTTCTGCAACTATGCAAAACAGCTAGAACTGGGACCCAGAACTGTTCTCTGCAGTTTTAGTTTAATAGTTTAATATAGTACTCTCAAAATTAGGTGCTGTAAATATTTGTAATTGTCTGCAATTCTGCAGCAGTAGATATAAAGTACTCATTAAACCTGGTCTTCCACTCCAGTTATCCTTTTCATCCTTTCCCTCAGGAATCTCCATTTCCTATCAACTGATGCCAGTACTGCTATTTTTTGGCAAGACAACTGCTAAATAAAAAATATATATAAATTGGCATCAATTTCCTATTTTCTAAACCAGCTATCAGATCTGAAAGTTATTGTCTATATTTCTGTGCAAAGACCATTTTACAGCATTAATCTGTAATTATGGAATGCTTTATGCAGAGGTTTACTTTCTGCAGTGTGAGAAGTCCCACTGAGTTGAAACATAAATACATTTGGTAAGTTTTTCTGAAGCTAATTGATTAAAGGCTCTGAAAATATAACAGTTTAGTTATAATAAGAATAGGTAGCTTTTATATAAAGCTTTTTTCTTTTTTTTTCTTTTTTTTGTGAGGAAAGTGATAGAAGTGATAGAAACCTTGTGCAACATATCCTTAACTCCATTTTACAAAGGTAAATAGTAGAGGCACATAATAGTCCCCAAAATTCAAGAAATATCTAAAAGAGTAGAACATTCTCTGTCAAAACTTGCTTATTTTTCCATCTGCAAACACAGTTAGAGAAGTACTCAGTAAAGAGGCCTGGATAGGGATCAAAAACACATCTCACTTTCAAAGGAACCTGTCCATAATTTACAGAGCTTACCAATGTAATGTAGAGGCAGGTTCTGAGTGGTACATGCTATCCTGGAGGGTGGAGAGGGGATGAAAGCATCCTTTCTAGATATGGGTCAAGCTGAAGCAAGAGATGCAGCTCAGTCCTGGGAAGGTAAAAGGATATTGCTCCAATCATATCTGAGTGTCTCTAAAGTTTGGCAGCAATTGAGGTGTGATTTTCAAAATCAAAATTTTAGATTTAAGATAATTCAGCTAGCTGATTTTGTGGTTCTCAGTCCTCTTAAAATTCACCAATATCTAGATTAAGTTTCCCTTTAAAAGCTTTTACTAACTTGGGCTTGTAATACGAAAAGAAGTAGTATCTCTATTTGTCCTTCCAAATGGGAGAATGTGTGCCTGAATTTGTAACCACAGCTCTTTTGTAAAAAAAGTGAAAGACGATTAAATCTATCAGAGAAACCTAGTAAATAATCCACTGGAAGGGCTGAAAAATTGTCTATAGTTTGTCTTGTCACAAATCTCAGAATGATTTGTTGTCTTCTGAAGCTGAACATGAAGGCCAGAATAAAAGTAAGCATCAGTAAAGCATCATTGCTCTAATGCTCGTCGTCTCCTCACAGCAAAATTTATGACTGGACCTTCCATTAGCTCCTTCTTCCCAGGCTCCAGGGAACTTACTGCATATTTTCAGTTACGGTCTTTGAACAGAAGTCTACAAAATCCTGAATAAAGAGTTTATTTTCAAATTTGAAGAAGGTATCCGGTGACCAGTCACAGAACTACTGATTGAAGCTGGTTTTGTATTAAGTGAATCTGTCCTAGTTTATGATTTTAGGCATAATATGCATGATGTGGATGGCAGGTGGATAGAATTCAGTCTTGAGTACAAGTGCCTCTATATTCTAAACAGACCTTGAGGGATCCAAACTCTGTGGATCAAAACCAAATAAAAGAAATAAACCAAGGAAAGGAGGAAAATAAGTTGTGATTGCATTAGACAGCAAAATCTTGACAAATATTGACTGTGAAATATGTGAAAGGCAAAACAGTGTAGCATTTAATTATAATCTTCTTAGAGTTTTAATGATAAAAGCATACTGTTGATGTTTTACAATAATAGTGAACTATTTTGTTTTCTAAATAAAAGTAACATGTAAAGCAAGAAATTGTTTGCACAGCAATTAAGTGAATTTCAAGGGCAATAATGCTTTCATGAGGGAAATAATCCAGAATGAATGTAACCATGACTGTGGAATGCTTTTGATGAAGTTTTACAGATACATTAACAATATAAAAACACCATGGAATAGTTCTTCATAGAGAAACCTTTCTGCACCCTGTTACCTAATGGCAGGGGTTTATAGTCGTGTGAGACTGCCCAAAGGTTTTGAACTGTAACATGACAAAGGATTAAGCTAGAGTAAATAGGAAACAAAATATAAGGATTACATAATTTTGGTAATTTAATTTGCAGAGATTTTCAGATACAAAAAAAGCGGAATGAAATTACTACTACTTGACAAGAGAGAGAGAAAAGCATCTGTCTCTAAAACTTACACTGATATTATGATTGATTATTATTATTGATTATCGATATTATTACCAGCTTTCCACTGATTTCATAGCTTGATTTTGTATAAATTGAAGGTGACGACTTGCCCAGGGTTTCTGAGATAGATCAGACATGAAAGAGCTGGAGGGCAGATAGCTGTATTTGCAGTTCAGAGTTTATTAAGGCATAAAGAAAAATGTCAGACAGCAAAAGTGTGCAAATATTATCACATAAATATTTAAATATTAAATAGATTGATTGCTGATAGTATTCAATTAATTGTAATGAAAACAATAAAATGCACAGTGTAATGATAAGTTTCTTCTTTTAATGGTTGTGAGAAATACTGTTCTGCTAGGTATATTCTGATTCACACAGACCTGCAGATCTGAAGATCTACCTGAAATTTCTTCAAATTTTGTGTGATATCTCTTGATAGTCAATCAAAGAACAGCAAATTAAGCTATCAAGCTATTTTTCCTCCTAGTTAGCTATACATAATTCTGCTAGAACTGAGATTCTGCTTGAAGTCACTTTTTGATCTGCCTTTTTGCTAGACAGATTTCATTAGCACAGCTTCACATCTATTTTCTCAATCTGTGGCTGCTCAGCATGCTGCCAGTTCATCCAGTCTACTTGCCGGTCATCAGAATGAACTAAGTAACTAAAGGTTGTTTCAAATCTGTGTGCAGCAGGTCTCCTCACTGGTTTTGGTTTTTACATGTTATTTTTTACAAAATATGAGTTTCAATTTTCATGTTAGTTTGTACTTTGCATGTTCCTCCTTGCTGTCAAGTGCCATGAATTTTAGGCAGGATGTACTTCATGTCTGTTTTTTGAATTTTTACATATTTGAGACCATTACTTTGTGGTTTCAGATAAATTGTCCTGTTTTGTCCACTTACTTCGCCTGTTAGCTTTTATATATTGCAGCTGGCAACATTTCTTCCACAGGGTTTCTTTCTTCCCACTTTGAAGCCATACAGATTCCAAAGACTGGGTCAGATTTCCAAAATATTAGCCTCGTTGAGATGATTTAGCAGTGACATTCTCATTTGTAGGTCCAAAGACAGAACACTTTCGCAAACTCAGCTTACTACCTCCAACAAAGATCTAACTTCTTGAGTCAGCAGAATCAATTCCATTTTATTTCACTGTGCATCTGCCCAGGTTGCATGTAATCAGAATAACTTTTTCAGAACCCAGCATTATTTAGAGCAGTCTCATGGATGTTACAAGCTTATAAGGCTTGTTAACAGCATTTGCAATAGGATCTTTTATATAATTTTCATTTGAAGATCTTCCTTTAAATAGGACAAACAAATTGAAGGGAATTGGAAATGAAATTTCTTTGGTTATTGACTTTTTTTTTTACAAAAGTCAATATCACAAAGAAGGAGGAGAAGTCTGCATTCAAATTTATTTATCTCATATAAAAATGCATAAAGCAGTCAGGCTTAAGTTTCAAATTATTTTTCATTTATTCAAAGAAATCTCTACCTTTTAAGTAATCAAACAGAAGGATGTTGCAGTAGATGAGGTGGGTGGAAAAAAAAGGGATTTTTTTAATCACAACATATATTGTGTATTTCAAAGAATAGAAAGATCATATCATTTGAATGATCCATGAAAGATGCTTCTGCAGCATTCAAAATAAGCAAAAAACACAGGTAGATGAAAAATTCAATTTTATTTTCATAGAGTAAGGGGATTTTCTAGTTTTTATACTCTTCATTTACTCTTGGTTATTCTTTTCAAACATAGCATTTCTGTTCTGTGTGTAATTTACAGACCATGTCTATTCTTTTCATCAATTAACCAGTCTCTAAACTTCTCTCCTCAGCCCTAGTGATTACTGTGTTTAAATTTTATGTAAATGTTTAACATAAATTAGTTAAGTATTCAGAGGTTATTTATTTTATTTTATTTTATTTTATTTTATTTTATTTTATTTTATCTTTCTCATCATCATGTCATTTTGTCACTTTGTATTCACAGTTCAGAGAAAGAATTTTAAAGGTCACTATAGGAAAGCCGATGCATTGTCTTCCTATTTGTGCATCACTGACAATGTTGATTAAAGATAAAACTGCTCCTTCCAATTTCTTTCTCAAAATAAATTTCTGCAATTTCTTTTAAGAAGTAATTTGCTTTCACGTTTACTTAGCTTAATAGTGCAAACCACAGAATCAGACAGGAAAATACAAGTGGCCTGAAGTCATTATTACTCAAGAAAAACAAAAATTATGGGAGAAGAAACCATTTGATGAACATGATTTGTGTAGCTGTCAAGCTGACAAGCACATGCAGTCACCACACACATTTATACTTCTGTGGTTATTTTATTCTGTTAAAGACAAAAGATGAATATGAGATAAAGTTTAGTGCTCCTTTTTTTCTATGATTCATGAGATTGCAATGCTTTAAAACTGTAATGATCTTCAATGAACTGGTCTATTTGGGAAAGTTAAGAATTTTGTATACGGTATAAGATAGTACAGAAGCCTTCATCTTGAACGTAAAAGAAAATAAAATAAAGCAGTAATGAATGTGAAAATAGAAAAACTCACGTTCAAAAACAAGGACAATTCCTCACATATGATGAAAATGTAAACAGGAAAAGCTTGAGGCCAAACTTTTCTGGACATAATCACTGCACGAAGAATTTTCAAAAGGGGAAGAAACATCAAGTTATTTTTTGTTGTTTCTTTTCTTTTTTTTTTTTTACACTTTATAGTGTGAAGCAGTAAGATAAATGCTTTAATTCAATCCAGATTGATCTGATTGCAAGATCAAAGAAAGATGCCTAGAATTCAGAATGCTTGTGCTTTGGAGAGAACTGAATACTCAGGCCCAACCCTTTGTAAAAGTAAGGTAGGTATCTTGCAGCAGAATAGCTAAAAGAAAAGGAAAAGAGAACAGAACCCCTCTGAAAATTACAGACGTTTAATATAAAATAGACTTTTGAGAATAATTCGCATGATTCACATTTTTGGTTTTGATAAGTCATTTTTCTTTTTCGTTTAATAAAATGTAATCTCTGCTGTTCACTGACAATATCCCCCTGGAACTAGTAGCAATTGCTCTGCAGTGTTTGCTGCCACAGGCAATCTGGAAAATGTTCTTCCTTCACATAGGTGTATATCCACTGACACAATAAGCGGTCACTAAACAATTTGCTGCCTTTAATATTTTGCTGCCGTAGGCAACTATCTGTTCTGCCTGCGCAGTAAACCTGTTTGTAGGAATTACAGATGCCTGTCATGTTTCTTCTTAGTTTGCTTTTTACATTTGGCTCTACACACAATAGCTGACTGATCCTCTAAAATAGCTGTTTGTTCAGCTGGCTGACCAGCTCCAAGGGTGAACCCCTTCCCAAATATTCTAAGTATCACAGACTCACTAGGTTTCTAATCATTGAGGCAGTTTGATTTTGTCGCCTACCTTGCTCCTGGGCTTTCATTTTTGGTAGTGACTTCATATATTTAGTCCCTGGACTTCAAGTCAGTCCCTGTAATTAAGTATATGTTAATCCCTCTTGCTCCTCCCAGTTGTCCCTAACTCACTCACTTCTTCCTGTGTCCTTTCATTCCTCACATTCTCCGACAGGCAACCGCTCCTTTGTCACTTTGACTTCCCTGCAATAGATGGGGCGCACACAGAGAGCCCATGGGCTAGTCACAACTACTGGATTTTTTTGTGGGTGGCAGGAAGCCACAGACTTAAATACAAAACAAATAAATGCAGAAAAGTGTTTCTTCAGGCTCTGAAATTAGTTTTCTCTTTCATTTCTGTCCTACTCCATAGATTCCCAGACCCGAGTCATTTATTTTTAAGTAGCATATGTATGTATACACATACACACACATATTATATATATACACACACGTATATGTATGTTTGTGTATACATACATACACACACACACATATATGTATATATTCCAACCATCTGCCCTCATGTCCCCTGGTAGCGCTACCTTCTTGGACTCTTGACCCTCTGCCCGTTGCTGACTGAACATCCTGCAGTTCCAGTTTCAGTGCTACTGTCTCATGTCAGATGACTTGGCTACAAATCGAAGAAAGCCCATTATTTTTTTAATGTACTTTCAGAGAGTTTTAAAAGGCTAAAGGTGACATTTTGGCCTTGAGGCATTCGTAGTATTGTGGGAATACAGAGCATATTTTCTTCCTTATCGCCCGAAGAAAAAATTCTGAATGGCAAGGACAAAAGCAACATTTCCATATATACTGATGTCTATATAGGAACAGGCTGCCTTGATTCACAGTGGGCACAGGTATTGCCTGTGGCCAACAGTATATTTTGAGTTCCCTTAAAGTGGGCTCAGACTCGTAGTATGATTTACTATGTTCTTTTCCACTTGTTTGGAATTTTCTTAATATCTTCCTTTTGAGAGAACAGCAGCTACTGCTTCTTGCCCTCATGAAGTACAGTTAGGTATAAAATCTTGGCTGAAGTTATATTTCATTCTTCCTCTCTCTTCTCTTCTCTTTCTTCTTTCACTATCATATTTGTGTGTACTCAAAGACTAGTTACTACTCCCAATTTTTGGAAGTTTTAAATTTAAATCAAAGAAGAAAAGCACTGATACTGAAATCATGTAAGAGATTTAAAACCATTTGAAACATTTATTGAACTGACATGAGATCCCAAGGGCCCTGAATTGTTCCACATAGCCAAGAAGGATTCATTATTTTGTCAGTAGGCTACTGCATCTGACTTTAATAAAAACAACAGACTCTGAAGAGGTGATGTAAATACGAATAGACAAATTCTCTTGATCTAACTCCCTCTTATGTACTTCCTTGAAGGAACTGCTGAGCTTTCACTTCTAGGCAAACTTTATCCTCTATATTCAACATTTTCTACTGTTTATGCAAACTCTTGAAGAAACATTTTTTTTCCCTAAAATATTCCTTTTATACAGTTCATCTTCTTCTGGAGTTTTTTTTTAGTATTCTTACATGATAAATTGTTGGTATAGAAATATTTAATAGATACATTTATATAAATATGTTTTGTATTTGTTTATAAAGAACTGATGAAGAAATGTTTGCAATTAATTATCCGGAGGAATCTAACTGTACCATGAGAACAAACCTTAAATAGTAATAGAAAAAAAATGCCTATTTTGTGGAACTAAATTAGAAGCAAGCCGGTATTCCAGTAAGGTTTTTGGATTAATAGGTTAGCGATTTGGTTTATTACAAGGTTATAGTGCATTACTCAGAAACTCTTCCGAATTCGTGGTAGTCAAAGATAACTTTAAGGAAAAGTAGTTGATGTAGCTGCATTTTACCTCCACAGATTGTCTATTAATAGATTTAATATTCTGTTGTTTGAACTATAAAGATAATGAAGAATATAATTTAGGTTCTAGTCCCACTTGTCATTCCAGCAAGAGCAGTCCATTTCTTGCACTGCCCAAAATGTTATTGCAGTGCTTATGGCAGTAATAGTAATAGTGAGCACCAATTAGCAACAATATTCAAAAGTTCTTTTTAAGCGCATCTTTGCTCACTAGAAAAAGAGAACCTGCTCTCATTGCCTGTTGAAAAGTTAGGTAAATCTCACTGCCCTCACTTCCCTTAATGGTGGAACTGCACAGCTTTACCCCTCACTAAATGGGCATTACATGCTTTGGAGTCTCTTTTCACGAGCATGTTAACGTTTCTGGTGCATGTAAACCTTTTTTTTAATCACTTTATTGTTCATAGGGTCTTAGAGGAAAAAAAAAAAAGAAAATAAAAAGCTAGAAGACAGATCCTGAATAGATTACTAACGTATTGTTTTTCACAACAAGTAGCAAACAGAGCAAATCTGTAAAACGATGAACTCTCTGCTTTACTTGCTAATTATAACATCTGTCTATATTTCCTCTGTCTATATAAGTCCTCCTTTATATTAGGGGGCATATTTCAAATTTTGCCCTTCTATACTATGCTTTGTATGGAAGAGGTGAACTTTGTTATTGTAGTGGATCTGGGGCTTTCCACTCTTCCCCTGAAGGCCTGTCAGGAGTTATTTCAGCACCTTAATTTTTGTAGCTGTAACATTGTCTGCTGACTTACTCCACACTAACTCCTTTAGTTTAGCTCTCGTATCATTAGCTTAAATAGAAGAGCAGATAGTATTTATAAAACTAGTACACATTAATTTGTTATTCTTTGCACTTATTCCTAAAGGAAATTTATAATTTTTTCAACAAGCAAGTATAAAAAGACATTTGTTGATGTGATGAGACTCTGTAAGCCAGAAAGCTGGCTTCTTACCAGCACAGGGCCAGGGACATAAATACACAAAAGACTAAAAAAAAAAAAATGTATAGGACTGCAGTAAGGTTTCATTCTTGAAATCTGTGTTTGCATACATAACTCCATGTATATGTGTACGTGAATGTGTGTGCAAAAAATTTTAATTTAAATTTTTTTTTAAAGAGAGCAATTGCTTTTATTCTTGGGTAAATAAAAAGGAACAATATTTTCCCCAAAAACTTTGATTTTGTTTGTTTGGGAGGTTTTTTTTGTAAAAAAAATGCTTTTGAATATATGTTCAGCGGTGAAAAATAGCAGTACTCCTCTGTATAAAATTTATCCTGAAGTATGACATAAATTCACAGTGAGAAAGTGCTGCAAGACGTCTAATTAGTGCCGTTTGAAACATTTTAACAGAATATATTTCCATTGAAATATGATGTTCTGCTGAGTATCTCTTCAAGCAAGTGATATGGTTTTGACGGTAGTTGCTTTACATTATTTTCTCTCAAATGAAACTATCACTTCCTCTCTTTTTCTCTGACTCTTTCTCCTCTACTCCTCTCAATTTTTTCTGTGTAGCTGAGAGCAATTGGCTGACACCTGGGTCCAAGGTTAAGAGCTTCACTCCACATCAGATGAACAGAGGTCTTAAATTGTCCCAGAGACAATCTGCTTCTCCAGGTTAAAAACTTATAGATCGCTTTGATTTGGTGAAAACCTCAAAAAGATCTTCATTTTCCACTGGAATGAGACCCTTCATTTCTGTTACTCAAACAGCTTCTTGGAGAGGAAATTAACAGTTTCACTCTCTGATTTCTTGTCTATATTACATAAACATTTTCCTACTACATCAGACTGTGAAAAGGGTGAATTAAATATTGCAGAATGGAGTACAATACACCGTATTTATCTATTGTTTCTCAAGCTTTTGCAACAAAACCTAGTAATGGGTAGTCAGCAGTCTCTCAGGATTCAGCCAGCAAGCCACCCTCAAATGAATGTCTACCAAGTTTCTGCTGGAGCAGTCTTAATAAGCATAGCCCGTGTGAAAACTCATACTAAGGACACTCCTTTCCTTGAAACTGGTGCCTCCTGATATTTATCTATCTTTCTGATTGTGTGAAATTCCACAACAAATTTAAAAACTGTTTTTTCAGATGCAGATCTTCCACTGACCTGAAGGCGAGGAGGGTTCAGTGGGGCAAGTTTCTGGGATAGTCCCAGAAACAAGTGAGGAATCGCTAGAAAAATAAGTTAGCTGTTTAAAGGTGAATACTAGGACATAAAAATTACTCCAACTTTATAGTAAACGGTTCAGACCTTATCTAGCAAAAATGTATTTTCTGGCACGGTGATTAGTAAAGGCATGTCATGGACAGTAGTGGTTAATCTAAAGTTAAACATTATGCTTTGTATTAGCATATATTAGATTTGATTTCATGAAAGGACAATAAATGAAAAGGGATCAAGAGAACAGTGATAGAATTACAAATGACATTTATTGGTGCCTAGAAATAATTGATGAATGACCAATATTCAGGTTTCCAGCATTCCTAGGTTTGAAGGTTTGCATAAGTCATTCTAAGTTATTCAGTTGCTACAAACGTCTATCTCCCAATAATTGGCCTGACTGCATTTATTTTCAGACTGAAAAGCAAACTACTTAAGTCATTGCCATTTTTTGTCTGTTTGATTAGCATTACAGAAGTAATGCTTGTGCTCAAACCAAGTGGCTCAGGGGAACCACTTGTTTTGGAGTACTGTATTGAAGTTTTAATGTAATAAGCTTAAGAAACTTTAATTTTAAAAACTGCCAATAAACAATATTCAAAAATATAGTCCAAAAAGTTTTCTAATTTTCCGTAAAGAATTTCCTTTAATGAATCTGCAGTTCTTCTAACATTCCAACATACTTTATAGCAGCTAGTTCAGATAACTTTAATATTATGGTCTGTTTTTAAAGCTGAAAAGGCCAAAAATTATAAAAATACAAGATTACATATTTTATGTGTTTTAATCATTAAAAAATAGAAAGATGTCATCTTCCATCTTTCCTCACAAGGGTTGCTGTATATGCAAGAAGGAAGAAGTAACTAAAACTGGCTTGTCTTATGGTGGTCCTCCTTCATGCTAGAATTAAAATTGTATCACTGAGACCATTTCAGATATGATCTACAGTGACAAAAATGCCATAATGATTTTTAAATCTAATACTATTAAGGTTAAAAATTTGAACTGGCTTCTTCAGAAGATGAGAGAAAACCCTTACTTCTGTATTACAAAATACAGATACATATAATCTCAATTGCTGCTCTTATAGCGATAAATTACTACAATTATACGAATAATTCCATTAAAGAACAATCACTTTCCCTTTTAGTTATGATGGAGAATTTAGAGTTTGTTTTCAGGTTTTCAACTCTAATTTTCAATATGTACTTTCAGTGAAGTTACATGTCTGTGGAACTAATAATTGAGTTTGCCCTAAAGTATTAGTCACTGACTTGCATCAGTGATAGGAAAATTATTGCTGTTTTTTAGCTTTGTGTTCATCCCACAGTTAATCTCACTGATATATATGAAGCTCACTCTAGCTAAGTGACATCATATTATAACATTTGAAGTTATTTTCACTGTTGGTGACACTGGGATAGACAAACTGTAATTGAAAAATAGGTGTTAAAATTCTGTATTAGGTTAGATATTCTCAATTCTGTATACCACTGTTACTTTGAACATTTTGTCACCTAAATGATTCTTACTTTCTTCACAGGTCCAACTGGTATTCATTTACAGCTGATGTTCATTTATTTGAGGTAAACAAACACTATTTGAGCCACTGCTGTTACAGACAGCAGAAAATGATTCAGCAATTGATCAAGTAAGAGTAAATAAATAATGCTTTAAAATGGCAGTATGCTGCATACTACTTCTAATTCTCTGAAAAATGGAAGGACTCTTACATTTCCTTCTAAAATTAAAAGGCTTCAGGATTTTTTTTCCATAGCAGGCCAAAAAATACACCAGTTTATGCAACAGTTCCAGTAATGCTCATTTTATACTCAAATTCAGCTTGTAGGAAAACATGAATCCCTGGAGGAACTATGTTTAGCTATTATACTTTCGCACATACTTGTTTCAAATAGTAATATGTGTTCTATATTTTATACACTACATGCATATATAATGTATATAAAAGTATTTGTAATACATATACTAGAAAGATATATCTATATATTTATATATTTTAAGAAAATAATACCCATGTATGTGTGTGCATACATGCATATGGATAATGATAAATATTAAGATAGGAATACACTATACGTTTTACCTTACCAAATGGACTTTCTAATTTGTGAGAGATTCAAAGCTGCCTCTAAAGATATTTGGGCATAGAAAGACCTGGTGATTTAGTGATGCCTTATATCCGCATTTGTATGACTCACTATATATTAAATAAATCTCCCATAGGGAATGACAAATATGTCAACAATGTAATGTGTTATACTTTAACTGTTCCAGTAATAATTTGATCTGAATTATACTTGAAAGCTAACCTGACATAAATGTTTTTCTTATCAGAAATGAGTGTTTTTTAGTTGAGTATACGGGTATAGATCATAAGTTAAATATGCAGTTGTGAGCAAAGCAGGGTGCTATTTTAAAACATACTTCATGATATTCATAAAATTTTACTTATTCTACCCTTCAGAACCACAACCTATCATTATTACATTTGCTATTAAGAGACTATTATGCCATGCGTCTTTTGGGGGGTAATGACTTTTAAGGTTATATATTCGTACTATTGCATGCAATTCTTTCTTGTAATTCCTAATAACATTCTTGGCAGCTGCTCACACAAATCCTGATCGAATTAAGCATAAAGAAGGGCAGCATCTTTATGATGCTTTATGAAAGAACATTGGAGGCAATGAAAGTCTTTGTTGTAAAAGAGGAAAGGATTAACAGGCAGATTTTGGTGCCCGATGGCCATTAGTTAATATAATGAAGGCTCGGTTTATGCATGTATGAAATAATCATCATTTTCACCTGTATTTCATCTTCGGTCCAAGACTGTAAGAATGTTGAAACCATAATTAAAATAGTTTTAGAATAATGCATAAAGGATATCACCTAAAGGTCACTGGCACAGTTTATTTGTTATTTATACTCTAGATAGTTTTTACTTTATCATCTCGGGAAATAAGTTCTCCAGTGATTTTACCTTTTTCTCTCCAAAACATAGAAAGAAATAAGTGACCTTTTAGCTACAGTAAATGTCATTATGAGCCATGATATGGACAAGAAGAAAGTGAAAGCTTATAGATTCAGTCCTCTAAATGTCTAGTGTATATTCCAGTGAAAATAAAAGGAGCTATTCAAGAACTCTTCATAGCAGTCTAACTTTTGCTTCTGTCGAAAGGACATATATGTGACCTGTCTGGAGTGATATGCAGATACAACTTCACTTATCTGACAAATCACCTTAGTTTATACTAAGCATTTGTATTTTGTTCAGCATATATTAAACAGAAAAAAATTATTGGCATTAGATCAGATGGAGATATTGTTTGTTGCGCTTACCACATCCTTTCAAATATTCTAGTTGAAAGAATACTTCTCTTCAGAGGCCAGCTTACATGGTCATTCAGTTTATATACCGCACAGATTCATTTGAAAAAAAATGACTTTTTATTCCCATCTTTGCAATATAAAGGTTTCTGTCTCCAGTTTCCGTCCATCAAGGATCAAATCTCAGTTGCCTGCGCACTCATATGAGGGACTGTGGTCACCTCTGTCAGCCACCAGCCACGGTGTGCTGAAAGAATTCCACGGAATGCTAACATTTACATCAAAATCTTGCATACCAGGAAGTCCTTATAATCTGTTGGTTTTGAAATGACCATACATACACTAAAATAATAAATTAATGAATTTCTAACCAGAGAAGCTATTTTTTCTTAAGAAGCATAAATTTAATGCAAATTTTTGTAAGTTTAAGCTAGTAAGAAGTTAACACCTTAAGGCAGTTCTCACTGGAAAAACATATTATTGCTAATGTGGCTTGATTTCTGTAATGTGTTTGGATATTCATACTGAATTGCAGATTTGAAGGCATAATTGTTGTCAAGTTTCTACAGGCAATAATGGGAGAGTATATGTATAAACAATGGAAAAAATAGGGTAATAAAAACTCGGTATGATTCATTATCTCAGAAATGGAACAAAATAGAATGTCTCATTGGTCTACCTATTCTCTGGAAAGCACAATGAAATAACTGCCCTGTGTTGCTTCTATAATCAGTAGGTAAGACATGGAATTTGTAGAATGATGCAAATCATTAATAAAATAAGCATTCAACTGATGTTAAAATATGTTCTGGTGAGACAGAGAGGAGCTGGGAGTGCTTTTTTCGATGTTTCAAGTGACTTAATCTATTTTCTCCTGTGAATTTCTAATGACAAATATTTTCATTCCACCAGGGTTTTTACATATCTTTTTCATTTCATTGTTATTAAACGCTAATTGGTCTATGAGGAAATCCATTATCACATTTCATTTGTTGAGGACTGCAATGAAATTTATGTATTAACACTATCAAAGCCAAACATGAGAATTTATTCATGTTTTATCTTAATTAAAACATAATTTGAGTGCTTTGGAATTCAATATGCTACTTCTATCAGTGCTCTTACAGACTATGTGGTATCTTCGTGTTTTCCATTTGCTATGCAATCTGAGATAAAGATTGACTATGAAAGGTACAGGATGCCAGAGGCTTTATTTGGTTATAAATCTAATTGATGTCAAAGTGGTTAAGTGTTGGATAATGACTTTAGAATATTAATGAATGTCTCATTAGGAAGATTAACAGAATATAAGCCAGATTTTCATTTTGGTTCTAATGTTGATATAGAGAACTATAGTGAAAGAACATAGACAAATGCTGAATTATCTTTCTCTATAAATCAACTGCAGAGAGAAGGAAAAGGAGGTGCTGTTCATACACACTAGACATGTAATTTGAGTTAAGCTTCAACCCGAATACAAAAGCGGAAGGACACAATTTAGCAAATAGGAAACAAGGAGAGAGAAAAAATAAGCTATGCCTGGTTATTTTGGTCTTATTTACCCATTTGATCTTATTTAAAGCATTTATATGGCATTTGCTCTTACAAAACTTATATTGCTTTGACAAAAGTCCCTGGCTGTAGATTTTTCAATATGCTAAATGTACATATAATCAGACAGCATAGATCTTGCCCGTGCACATGCTCTTTTGTCCATTTCTTTCTGTCCTTAGCGGTAACAGCGTACTCTAAGTGTCTATTGCATTTAATTAGAACAATTTCATCCTTGATCTTGGCTGCAAAATAATTTTCAAAACTACAGAGAATAATCAAGCTTTTAGTAAGAGCAGGACAAAAATGGGGATGATAGAGACAGAATATGGTGACAGCTCCTCTCAGTAGAAGATAACTGTCCAGGACTTATAGGACTTTAAAAAGGAGAATGCTAGGTAACAAAAGGTATAAAAATGAAATTAAGATACAGAGCTAATGAGCTCTGTGCTGAATATCATCCCTTTTAATATTGCTCTTTCATTATTCTATAATATTCTCATATTCTCCCTCATCTCTATATCTTCATTTCTCTTTTGACTATTTAGGTCCTTTTTCTGAAATTAGCTCCACGTGGATAGAAATCTGTGGTTGTATGGAGCAAGGCAGATCCATTTGAATAGAACTCATTAAGAGGTTAAAATCTCTGATTAAAAGTAATCTAAAAGTTTTCTTAAAGTTTGTGCACTTAAAGTTTAAGCACTTACTTAAAACTATTTCCTCAAACATATAGGCATGTACATGCATATATGAGTAAAATCTTTACTATTATTCTCTGGGTCAACTTTTCTAGTTGTTCTATTAAAATTATCTATTTTTATTATTGTCTCTGCAAATGGTACCTCAGCTGACCCTGTTCTTGCTAAAGAGAGAAATAACATAAGAAGGTTACATCAAAGAGAAAGGAGTAATCTAAAAAAGTTCATCTAGCAGCAGCAGCAGTTCAAAAGATACCAATTTACGATTAAAAATCATGGAAACAGCCATAAGTTGTGCTTCAGAAACACAGAACAAGCTCTGTGTTCAGATTTATTGAACCCATGAATATTGCTTTTACAATCCAGCATAAACAACAATCTAGTAGTATGATAGGTTTAGAAAAAACACAATTACTACCGAGGAGTTTCTTAGCAAGCAGCAGAAGAAAAAAGGTCACCTAGAAAAAAAAGTACTTAAAAAGAGCAGGCAAAGGATGCTTACAGAAACACCTAGAATTGCATCATAGAGAGCTTGACATGGTTTTGGAATAAGAGCAGGGAATATGTGAAAATATCAAAAAGTTTGAATGGAAGGATATTAATTCTGGTGTGGTACTGAAATGAATATCACGGTGTAATCAGAATTGCAGGGAGAAAACTGGTTTAGCAAAGGCAATTTATGCATCTGGAAAGTGAATGACTTGAAACCACAGAGGGATCAAGTCCTGAAGGAACCGGCAGGAGCTGCGACTCCGTGCCCAGCTTCCCCAGCGCTGATGGCAGAACTGACCCTCCTGACACGGTGTGTCCCGGTAGCGGAGGCCGCCCTGGCTGGGCAGGTCCCCTGTCCAGGCGGTCACAGACCTGCTCCAAACCCAAAGACGGAGAGGAAAAGCAGGTAATGCAGCACTCCAGCAACGAAACACGGGTGACAGAGGTCAGCCAAGCTCCCTCCACTCTCCCAAACAAGAGAAAAATTTTGTCTTGACAAACCCCTAAGGCTTAAGAACTGGCAAAAGGTTATGTAGTTATGTATGAAATGCTTTAGAGATATAACAGTGGTAATCAGACAACTTGCTACTGGGCTTGGTCAGCTGATTTTCTTCATCATTTAGGGAAGCTGCTTTGCTCGATGAAGAAAAAAAATCAATTTTGATATATCAAGGCAAACTTCTTTCATGTTTTTCAACCTTCTTTCTTTTCATGCATTATATTTTACTTCACTTGCTAAGGAATCTTGAGGAAGCCTCGAAAAAAAAAGAAAAATGTTTTACAGACAATGCAATTCTGAATGTGAGTGGACATCAAAGGCTATAGAGAAATTAAGAAACTAAAATGTAAATCTTATTTGGTAAGGAAAATGAATTACTTAATTTGAAAGTAGTTAAAAGGGATCAGGAGGATAAATAAATTCAGTTTTAGAAACGGCTTTGAGACTTCTGACAGAGACTGGAAAGAAATGCAAATAAAAAAATATGAGAGATCATGGCAAAAGAAGTAGATTAAATAATAATCTGCATACACATTCTAGATGAAACCTTCATATTATCTGAAAGGAAGAACAATAAAAAACTGTAACTGTGAGAGTCAAGAGAAAAACACAATGGATACTAATAAATTAAGCAGCTAATCATCAAGATATAAGTTAACAGAAGACAAAAAAAAATCAGAGCCTGGATATATCGAAGTCTACAGAGCCTGGAGAAAATGCCTTTCTTTTGTTTCAGCTTGAGCCTGTTATTTCAGTTCAACTGAGAGGTTTAGAGATAGAGAATTCATCAGAAGACGATTCAGTCAAAAGCATATTCTGATCTGAAGACAGAAGTGAGACGCGCATGTAGGCGTACCAAATAAGAAGCAAATAAAGCAAGGATAAAAGGATGTGCCTTGAAGATACATCAGGTGCTTGAAAAACATGGGGCTGCCCATGGAATGGGGGAAGTATTCACTTATGGCAGATGCTGCATTAATGAGTGGAAAAGGACAGGGCAGATCTCTCTGAAACTGGAAGGTGCTGCCTTCCAAATCCGCACTGCTACTGAAGTGGTAGTTTTCAGGAAGAGCCTGAATCGAGGAATCCCACAAAGACTATATGAGGACAAGTGGATACATTTTTGTACGTGTATCTTTCACAAAATAGCATTTTCACAGCCTGGGAGAAAGCTTTGCTCTTGATGTCAAATTACAGCTTAATCCTCTTGAAAGGAAGGGACATGAGAGTGCTATTAGCAAATTGTGTTCACATTCAATTCCTATCACATCTAAGTCACCTTTAAGTAAATAAGATAATTAATGAGGCTGGGAAAATACGTAACACAAAGAATGTCATCAATGTAACAAATTGATGATTTGTGCATACTAAAAAAATAATCATCTCAGTGAATAAGTATAATGATTTGGGGAACTGTGTCTGCACAGATTTTTTTTTAACCAGTCCATTTGTTTTTGCTGGTTTCTGTGCTAACAATTCTTACTCTCTCTCTATATCCCCTGTTGCTTCTTGCTCCCAGGTGGTTATTTTATCACTTTAATTCCAGCTATGGGCAGAGAAGAACCTTTTGGAGTCAGTGCTAACAACACCACTTTATGGGTGTGTAAGCGGCATGGCAAGCATGGCTGAGGTGTGGGGCAGGGGCATTCGTCACTGCCTCCATCCGCAGTTACGATCCAGAAAGCCCGATGCGCAGTAGGAACCTCGGCGAGGCTGGAGCCCTTGCACCGCTGCAAACACTGCCGCCAAGTCTCTGGCCACACTAAGGCCTGCAGCAGAGTCCATTACCTCGTTTATAGGCTTTCATTCTAACATTACTCTTTTCTAGGGAGCAATCATTTTCCTTATCGCAGTCTGTGATTGCTATGAGAACTTCTTTCTGAAATTGGCTTCTGTGCTGCAACGTAAGTAAAATAGCAAACCAATCAATTATTTTGAATAACCGTGAACTTTTTTTTTTTTTTTAAGAAACTTGGCTGTTTTTTGGACAATGAATCAGATCTGTAAGTATTACCAAATTATCCAAATGAATTTGAAGTATAACAATTTCAGTTAGTAGGTGATTTTTCTGTGCAGTTTCAAAACTTGTTCTTAGTACTTTTTCCGTTCTGAGCTGTGAATTATAATGCCATTTGTTTCATCCACTGCACTGCAGTGAGTTACCAGAAGCTTAGTCAAGAAGTCTGTCAAATGCTTTTTCAAAATGGTCACTTTTCCATGAAAAAAAATAGATTTTATGCTGTGAAACAGATGTTATTAATATAGAACCAGAGTTTTAGCAGTCTTTAAGTCACTAAAGTTTTGGATCCTAGTTAGAAAAAGGTAAATCCACAAATATCTGTAGTCTGCTTTTCCATTCTCCTTCAATAACAGAATTTAGACTTTACAAATTTAAAACAGTGGCTAGAACCCACAGTAACTTAATTGTTCATCCATCCAAGTGAAACAACTACTTCTAAAGTCCTGTGTAGTAATCCTTACTCTTCCAAACATACATTTTCTTCAAGCATAGCTTCTGAAAATTTGCTTCTCTAGCAGTTTGCATTATTACTCCAGTCATATGTACATGCACACAATGTACAAATGTACATGCACACAATGTACAATACCATAAATATATATAACTATTGGAAATCTGTTTCTGCAAAAGACATCAAGATTAAGAATCTACAGTAAAGGTCCAAATCTTATCTGCCTGTGAACAGATTCTATGTAAAGAAATGACAAAGATGATGGAAAATATTTGAAATCTGAACCATTTGCTCCTTTTGTAATCTAATAAGCAACAGGATTTGAAGTTTGATACTTGGACACTTTTCAACCATATTTTTCACGAATACATTTTTCAAATATAACTCTGTCTGAAAATCTATCCTTTCTGATATCAATAGTCAATGGAAAAGGTGATTGAAACACTTGTTTGTATTTTGTAGGCAGCCTGCTAGATATTATCATGAGAGAGTTTCACACTTGTGAAGCTAAACTCAATTATGAAAGTTATGAGATTTTACAATTTTAATTATATGTCTATCTTTATAGACATATATGGTCCATTCTGTATATATATACACACAAATATATATGGTTATAGTCCTTTTCATGTGTTTCATCAAAATACTACTGCAATATATGCATCATCTTCCAAGTTCCATATTGACTGTATGTTTTGTAAAATATTTTGCCTTTTGTGTTGTGTGTTGATCTGCAGGAGCCAAAATTTGTGCCTATGCATCATCTTCTGCCTGACTTAGCAGGTCCAAGATCTTCCCATATGCTTGCCAAGAATTGCTGCTATTGCCCTGGTAGTTCTTAAAATTGAAGGGTTTATTTTTTTTGAAGATCAGATGAAATCTCCTAAGATTAGAGCCTCCTCTTGTTGATCTCTTTTCATTACATGCATGTAGTTTAACTAAATATAAATTTCTGAACAGGTATAGCATGTCTTAGGCAGTGTCCAACCTGCTTCTTTAGATATGATGTACGTACTCATCATATTCTCAGTTTGTAAGGTTATTAAACAGAATCCTGACTTCTACTTATAATTTCTTATAATTTCCTGTAAAGGAGAATAACTTCCAGTGAAGTCTGCCTTTGTAATTTCAAGGACAATTTACTCAAAATATGACTGCTATATATATACTTTTTCTTTCATGTTTAACTTTTGCACTGTGCAGACATTCCTGTTAAAAATGAGATGTTATTTTAGCATGATGATGTACTGCAACTCCTCTTCTATAGAGTTGTATTTGTCTTAAGCAGATCTGTTGGTGCTGGCCACAGCACATCTGGTGGCCCTGCTAAAGTTTTCCTTTTCCTCAGCTACATCTTGCAGCACAGCTCTGCTGTGCCGTAGGTACCAAGTTCTGGAATGGCTTGGATGGCCTCAAATCCATCATCTTTCTAATAGGGTGTATGGCTGCTTGAGCCCTGTGATCCTAGGAGTGATTAGACAGCCTCATAATATTCCAAGAACACAGAAAATAAATAATTCCTTTTTCACTCTGAACATATCCCCCTGTTTGGCGTTGTGTCACTCATATCCAGATTGTCTTCTGAGACATCACATCTTAAGACTGAATTATTATTGTTTATTCTTTCTCCCTCACACCAAGAATATTCTGGCCTTGTATGGCAATTAAATACTGCCTCACTGTTCAGCAGTGGGTGGCACTGATGTGTGCTAATTGCTGTAAAACCTGACTCTTGCTTCCTGGCTTTCTTCCCCACAGCCTGCATGCTCCCCGTTGTAATAATGACAGTTGGGTGATTGGCAGCCTTCTTTCCTAGGACTTGTACAGTGAGTTGAAATGCTTATCACAAATATGCTGCAGATATCTTCCTTTTCCCTGGAAATCTTTGCATCCCCAATCTCTGCATGCACTGAGTGTCTTTTACTTTCCTTCTATTGAAGTTTCAGCATATGGAAATGAATATTCCTGTTTCTTACAGCTTCATCTATATTGCACTTATACCATTTTTTTTCTAACTTTTCATGGTTTTTATCACACTGTGGGGATATACTGCCTCTGTTATTTGGCCTAGCTTTCTCCTGTGATCTGAATTATTTCTGTTCAGCCTACTAACTTGTGCTAAATTACTGATTGTCAATGCTTTAATTTTCCTGGACAATGCAACTGCCCTCTTCTTTAATTTGGAGGCATGATATCCAGATCAAATATCTATTTTTCAGAAATGTCTCTTTGAGATAGACTCATGCAGCTCACAAATGAGTCTATCTTTAATATCAGAATTTTAGTAATATCCACAAAGCTGCAGAGCTCCCATCTATATATCAAAAACATTTTCCTGCTTCTCATTTTCAAAGCAAACGCTTGTCCCATTTTTCTATGGATAAAGAAGTATTCTCTGCATACTTTTATTGTCTGTGGCCCTGTTTCAGAAATGATTGCTGGCAGCAGTCTCACAGACATGTCAGAGAGACTTTTTTTCTTTTTTTCTTGAGAATAAGAAGCAGAAGAGTGTTTTTCATACAGAGATGGGCAGAGATGGAAACTCTGTAACTTTGTGAATATTTCCAAAAAATCTATAATTTAAGATTACCTCATCTGTGAGCTGGGTAATATGTCTTTTTTTTATTTATGATAATAACATTCTTTTTGGTCTCTATACTTTTCTGGTATATTTTCACTTGAATTGTGGTATTGTTTGCTTGTTAATAAATCTTCTGGCTGTGGGTGTCCGTGGACTGATCACTTCCATTGTATTTTGTGTACTTCTTGCTGGAAAAGAATTAAAAATGACATTCATGAAAAAAAAAGTTGTTCATGAAAAAGATGAAAAGAAATGCAAAAGATGAAAAAAAAGCCTTTTCAGAAAAAGATGTTCATGAAACCATGAATTATATTTATTAAGAATGCCATTTATCCAAATGCTAGAAAAATGTCTAACTTTCTGATATCCCCATAGCTTTATTCTCTGGTGAAGGTTCCAGATTCCTCCCTCTGTAACTGATATTTCTTCCTCCAGTTCTCTCTCCATTCTTACAGGTAATATTAAAAAAGAGCAGATTTGCCAGCAATGAATATCTGAGTGATGAAGCATGAGAGAACGAGAATGTCTGAGCCATCTAGGATACCTCACTGTTCATTTAGAGTCCTGGAAAAAATTAACAAGGATTCAAAACCTGGCAGAGGACATGTGTAGAAGAGAGGAGGGTCTTTCCCTCTGTTCAGAAGCAGTCCTCCCTCCTGCTGCCTACTTGCGCGCTCTGATCCCAGAAGAAGGATCGTTTCCACAGTCCTGCCCCTAGGTCCTTACCTCAAGTCTAAGGTCAGATCAATCTATCTTCTCCCAGGGCCATTTCTCTTCCTGTCTGAATGTGTGAACCTTCGTTTTGTCTCTAAACCTTTCTTGCCCTTTACTCTTCCTGCTGCCTTTGCCAATGCTAGACTTTAAGACAGAGTAAAGTATTATGCAAAGTTGTTTTCTGTATAAAAATATTTTGAAAAATATGTAATGAAGTTTCCATGCAGCAAATGACGACTAAAAAACCACAGAAATGTCAGGATTCTAGTTTCTCCTGACTTCTCAATTAGACAGTAACCTTCTTTTTTCCCTCGTAAGTTGTGGTGTGAAATCTGAGTGGAAATCTAACTGTAATTGCTGTTGCTGTGTACTAAATGACATGTGAAAGGTACAAAAAGGAAGATCATTTGTTGGGCAGATTATGTTAGTGACAATTCAATTGTAACTATATTTTCTTTTATTGGAACTAATAGAGCTGTGTGGCCCAGTGGCATATTTCAAATTTTGCTACATCAGAATAATAGTACAGACAGTAACTATGCAAGAGAATCACATTTATTTCTTAGTGAGAAAAGGCACAAATGTGCCTCTCTTGTTACTCCTGCTACTGCTGCTGTTGCTGTGCCAAAGGGATCTGCTTTCTCCTCAGACAGGAAGCTTGTTTCCACACCAAATTGGCTTGAATTTCTCCTAGGGGCTGTGTACAAGAATGCCAAGAAGCACTCCCCCAGGCAAAGCAGCAGCTATGTCTCAATGGTGATAATTATTAGCTGAAAAAAACCTCTTCTGAAAACTGAAAGAATGCAAATCAGCACATCCAGATTCCCTGAACAAGTGAATTTTCCTTAAAAATAAAGATATAAACAGCTATAAAAATGCACAGAAACTGACAAAGCAAAAACCAGCAATGAAACAGAGACACAATAAATTATGAGCAGATTTTGTCTTATACTTACCCTGCTGAAGTATTTAGGAAGCAATCTGTCTTTTTCTCCTCATTCCAATTTTAGAGCACAGACTATTTTAGATTGGATCAGAGTTTGTTTAGGACACTATTAGTGTGTGGAGTAATGCCTGGAGGCTAATTTGAGTGACACAGAGTTAAGACTTGACACTAACCTGGGGCATTCCTCCTACCCCTGCAAGGAGGCAGTCAGGGCAGGGCAGCTCCAAAACTGCAGATACACCATGAAATGGGTAAAACCTCACACATCTCTCTTTCGTGCCCTCCTCAAAAGCTACTTTATTTTGCATTGAGTTTAGCTTCTGACTGCAGCTGGGAATAGTTGAAGCTACATGTGACTTACTTTTCTGTATCCTCTATCTGGCTGGTGTAAAGCAGCCACGTGCATTCACTGGTGGGTCTGCAAACACTGAGGCAATGGGAACGAAATGAATCATGGACACAACCAGTGCAGGAACAGGCACAGCCGATGTTTTCCTCTGACGCCAATGGCCATGACTCAAATCTGTCATTCCTAAAGGTAGCCAGCACTTCTCTAATTCCTTTCCATACATTCGTCATCAAATAGTTGTCAGAGACACTGCTGGGTTCTTGGTAAAGCCAAGACCTTTTGCTATTCTGGTTTGCCTTTCTTGGCTTAGTATTCTGATATGAGTGGAAAGGGGGAAGATTTTAATGTGTTTCTTTCTTTTTTACATGCAGTCCTTTTGGTGGATCATTTGTGACAAAGGAGCTAGGACACTGATAATTCCCTTAATGACTGTTCTTGTAGCACATATTTGGAGGTTTTGGGCTTTTACTACAAATCTCATACGTATTCCAAACTGGTAAGAAGGTCTTTGGTTCAAGGGATATGGTAGGGAATCAAAGTTTTGCGAGATCCTAAGGATCCCTTGTATAGTCACCTGCCATTGCAGAGGATTTCTTTTGTTAAGTCTGTAGTCCCTTTCTATATCTGTTACTATTGTAACAGGAAGTAGCATATTTTATGGTGATTATCTCCTTCAGAGAGTGAATTCCATTTCCACTTTTACTTTACTCCACATGTACTGCAGAATGGTTTGTGTGTGCTATGAATTCACTACTTGCATTAGAAAAAAAAATCATAACAAAATGGATTTCTTTCTGAAACTGCTACCAGGGCACTGAGTTCACCTGGCAGCATTAATTCAGTTATTTCTGAGTTTGTAACATTTGTGACATGAGTTCACAACATTATCTAGATTCTGTACTTCTCAGTAGATAAACATATAGTTGACTATTCTTTTCCAAATCCAAATACTGACTGCTCAAAGAGCTACCCATTTTGAATTAAACAAAAATGATTTCCATTGACATAAATGCAAACTAGGTTAGATCACAGACAAAAGTAATAATCCCAAAGGACTCTCCTCAGTGTCAGGATTGCAACTAGAATTTCCCTTCCTGTCATGTTTTACTATTTGCTATATGAATCTTGTTCATTAGATTGATGACTTTCTTAGAAAATGGTATGTTTTCTGCCCTAATAAATTTTATAGAATACAAAAAAGGGAAAAAAAGAAAAAAAAAAAGAGAAGAATCCCTATGGGTTAAAGGTGTATTATAAATATTTTTGAACATCTAGGTCATTATTTCATTCCTGAAGCTGTTTCATTGGAGTTTAAGCTTTCAAAAATGAATGGCAATGTCATTCACCTCAGCAGAATTCACATTTTAAGCCAACATCCCAGCTTGTTCTTTAAAGATCAACTGCATAACTTTTGAAAATTCAAATCCAGTAGCGTTTCAAATTGGTCATGAAGTAACCAATGTAATAAGAATTACCAGATATTTTTGACAACTCTGATACCGACTTTTGAATATAAATTCAAGTTCCAGCTTTCCAGCAGTCTAGCCTATTATATTTTCTGTCTCTTTATCCATTGACATATTCATCAAAAATTCTAGCTAGAGAAACAATGTCCAAAGTTAAAGATAGCTTTCTCTGTCTCCTTGTTATAAGCACATTACATTTTAGACTGTGTAATGTTGATAGAAAAAAATAGTGCTTCAAAATATTAACATAAAATTTTGTACCACTGCTAAATAGAGATTCCTAATAGAAGATGAAGCGTTGTTTTCTGGTATAGATTAGGTGTGTTCTGTATAATGAATAAGATCACAAAAATATTTTGAAATGAATATACTTTAAAGCTCTGGCTTGTTTATCTGCTTTTTTTTTCTTTTTAATATATACATGCAAGCTGAGGTAAGTAATTTTTTTATGTGCCCATCTGGAACCAAAGCCCTTAGTGATTCAAGAACAAAGCAGATTTGATGCACTATTGATTTTCTACCTTAGCAGTAGAAAAACAATTGCTCTATGAAAAGATCTGTTTTTCTGGATCTCTGCCATCCATCTTTTAGCATTTATGTAACACAGATTTCTATAGAAAAAAAAGAAGCTCACACAAGGTTAAAAGGAAAATATTTATACTCTTATTTCATAGGCAAGTCTTAATTTTGTAAAATAGCTTGTGAAAGGTATTTAATACACTTTTCACTATTAAATGTCCAGACTTCTTCGTCATACGTTTGTGCACTCTGAACTGCCTCTGCTTCTCCAGACCTGTCTTCTGCTGGTCATCCTACCTGCAGGGGTGCTGGAACAGAGTTAGCAGCTATATGTTAAATCTCCTTTCCTATCCCACCTTGAATGCCGAATTTTGTCAGACTTTCCCAAATCAATCTGTAGTTTATGGGAAAGATATCAGGCAGTCTGATTTGGAAAATATGGAAAATCCTTGCCAGTGCTTCTGGTCTGAAAGCCACCCTGAATGTGCTGGAACTGGGATCCCCATGCTCAGCATGCCGGGTGCTCCTGGTCAGCATCTGCGCCCATCAGGAGGTTCTCCCTGCCATAGGATTTATTTTCCTATGGTTTGCTGTTTGCAGTTTTTGCCTCATGTTGCACTTGAGAGGTGGAGAGTGCAGATCTTGCCTTGTGTTCTTAAAAGGCAGTCACACTGCAATTAAGAAACTCTGAGAAAGCCAAGCCAAGCAAAGTCATCACTTTGGGTGACTTCTCACAGCAGCCAAGTTATAGCGTAACCTTCCTGTGATATATTGCGCTATAATGTAGTTTTACAGTATCATTCACAAGTAACTAAAAAATCCCAGTCAAAGCAGTATTTTATGTGTTTATAGATGCAGACAGCAGAACATTTAAGGCAATAATTCCATCTGTTCATAAATCATTAAAGGTGAGAATGCCTCCAGTTCATGTCAAAGCTCAGGAGGAAGAATATTTTATAAAAAGCATGTGATGTATAGGCAGAAGTGTGAAGTGTTTACACATTCTGCACAATAGAATATTTGCCTTCAAAAAGACGTTCGAGTACTCGCTCCCCACCTACTCCCATTGCACTGTAATGCAATTGTAATGCATTGTCCCATAGCATTTAGTATGAACAAAAAAATTGCCATCCTCTATGCAAGACTGGTCAAAATTCAAGTTAAAGGTTTTCCAATCATGAAATGAGTGCTTTATAGAAATCTGCTTTGCATGGAGGAACCGCACTGTTCAAACTCCATTTGAAGTCTCAATACTTCACGAACACCCGTCTCAACACAGATTGTTCTGATTTGTCCATTCATGGAAGCCCTCATGTAGATAAGGTATGCCCATACTATAATTTAAAGGTGTAATTTTCACAGAAATAATGTGGAGTTTTTTCTGCCACTTTTTCCTTTTATGCTGGGTTATCTCATTGTACTTCTTTTATTAATTATTTATATATTTTTTTCTTGGTATTAACTTTTCCTCTGGTTCCTACTGACATTTTACCATGTCCTCTCTCTGGCTAGGCAATACATACCAGTCAATTCACCAGTCTTTTTTCTTGTAAAGATTTCAACATTCAAGTCTAGAATGATTCTTCACAAGCATTTAATTAAAAGAGGGCCAATCGAAAATCAAATAGAAAGCTAATACATACTTGCCTATAAAAAAACTGTATTTATGAAATTTTATTTCTCCCTTTCTTTGACTGTGGATTTAGAAGCCCATAGAAGCCCATAGAAGCCATTTACAATCTACTTGCATGTACTTGGGATTCAGCCTACATGAATCTTGTGTGTAAAAGATATATCTTGTGCATATGCCCTGGGGAAACAGGCAAACAAGGTATTCTGGGGGAAGGAATTTTATATTGTATATTGTTTGAAATGAACTTGCATCAAAGAACAACATCCCAAGGAAGGAATTTACCACCTGTTGCTGCCATCTTATGGGACAGATGGCTGTAAGGAAGAGGTGGGAAACAGTGAAACAAGTGTAGAATAGAGCCAATGCACAGAGTGTTATAGATGAACCAAATCATTGTTTCTTTCCAATCCTTTTTATGATTTACATTTACCATGCAACCTGGAACACTGACAGTAGATTCTGGACTTGAAACAAGGCCGCATGAATTAGACCATAGCAGCTGCTAAGTTTTTCTTTGGTTCGTTCCCTTTTCACATATTTTTACATTTTCCCTGCTGGTTAATTCTGTTTTGCTGAGCAGCAGAGTGGTGCTGCAAGAGCTCTGTGGTAAGATTCTGCTACAAGCTCTAAGAAAAATGCAACAAAGAAAATGAAGATATTAAAATATATTATGGATATGGAGTATTTTAAGGTTTCTTATTTCTGCTTGCACCTCAGTTTTACCTAGTATCATGTATCAGCTAGTGCCCTCTTTTAAAGGCTGATGGGTAGACCTTATTCCTTAATGGATTTTCATGTTTACTTTATTGAAAGATTGATTCTCACATTCTGTCCACCAAGGTAGAATTTTACAACTCTGATGATAGGTTATATCCACTATCAAGAAAAATCACTGCTTTGGAAAGCACAGAAACAATCAAAATAATAAAAATGTGTTGAAAAGTATTTTTATGGAATGGGCAGGAAACAGACTGACAGTGATTGAAAAGACAAAATATTATCGTTAATATTTTTTCCAGACATTTTAATAAAAAATCTAAATAATGTTCTGCTACTTTTAGCTTACTAAGCTTCAGTCAGATTCTTAGAGTAAATATTTCTCATTTCTCACCCAGAATAGGTGAATAAGTTCATGTCAAGAAGAGCAAAAACTATGAATAAACCTTATGAACTGTCTGTCAAATCTGTAGTTAACAGTTTAGGTGTTATCAGAGGCTTTTCTGATAGGCTTCTTAATATGAAAGGACTTGACATCTTTTCTCGCTGCATTTCTGAGACATGTCAGTTTTGTAGATTTCTTCTAAGTTTCAGTAATATTTTAGCAAGAATGGAGTGATTTATGTCTTTATAAATGTGTTATAGCAAAATAAGTGAAAATGCAGTAAACTAGAAGATAAGATGTCTTTGAGATATGGGCAGTCGGAAAGTTACCTAAGAGGAGAAATACAGTAAATCAGTATTTGATGTATAGTAATTCATCAATGCTATTTATTAGTGTAAAGGAGAGATTTATACGTTTGCCATAAGGAAATCAGGAGTCAGTCTCAACTGAGCATAAACAATATAGAACTATGAATCTCTTCATAAGGCGTAAACAAACATAAACCTGAACATTCCTGCACACACATCCTTTTCTCCTTCTCCCCTTTACTTTAACTCCTATTTCTGCAGTCCAAATAAATTTGTTGTTGCAGAGACAAACCTCTATGTTTGCATTTTTAAGTTGTCTTATACTGATCTCTGGATTTTCACATTATTAATTGTAAGACAGTGGTATGTCAGATGATGTCTGATGGATCACCTAAACTATGAGGAATAAATTTTCTGTTTCTGCTGACATTTTTTGGTATGCTGCAGTGCCAGCGTTCTTTTTTTTTCTTTTGATGAATTTTACTATTTGCAAATGTCTCATAAGAAAGAACTGCACTACTTCAAAGCAATAGTGACAGGCAGAATATTATGGTACCTCCACCAGTTTCTTTAGCTATTAACTAATGATGGAACATTACAGTTACATTTCTTTTGTCACTTAAATTTAAAGCTAAGAAATCTTTAGTATATATGTAAAATAGAGAGAAATTAATGAGTAACATGTTTGCAACTTGATTTTATTGTCTCATTTTTTTTTTCTTAAATACAGTAATTCCAACCAGTTGTATTGGCCATAACTGGCAAAGTAAGATCAGCAGGGGCTGTGGGTAGTCACAGGAGCTGTATCCCTGTGTGGGTACAGCTGGATCAAGTACCAACAGGAAAAGCCTGTCACCCACCAGTGCCCAGAACTTGGAGGAGTCTCCACATCCCATCAAACTTCAGAGACAGTCCCAACTCTGGGATGTGGTGGGGACACCCAGAAGGGGTGGGGACACACAACTGAAGACACACTCCCAGGAGCAGGAGACCCATGCCAGGGCAGAGAGGAACCACAGTCTTTGGGAACCCATGCCGGCGTGGGCCCATGTCCTACAGAGAGCCAAGCCAAGGCAGAGCAAAATGAATAAGGCAGGAATGATCAGCAGAGAGAAACCATTACACATCAGTCCCAACCTCCTGTGCCACCCGTCCCCCCACTGAAGGGACTCAGAGGGATTGAGTGCAACACAGAGTGAAAACAAGGTGAGCTGAACCTGGAGAAGGGCAATGAAAGGTGTTTCCACAAGTGTTAAATTGTTATGTTTTTTCTCAATACCCGAGGGAGTAATCAAAAGTTTGTGTTATTTGGTAATAAATTAAATATTATGTAAAAATTCCAAGGTGAGACAGTTTTGCCTATGCCCACAGATAAAGATGATTCTTCTTCTCAATGTTTTAAGATATTTTGTGCTGACAGATGTTTTGATTTAAATTAAACTTACTTTGCTCCTCTCCCAATTATTTGATGGTTTACTTTGCTGACCATATGGCTATGACTAAAACCATAGTCTATTGTATTTAAACTAAAGAACAAGGCACTGAGGACAAATGATAAGAGAATAATTTGCTTTCCATCTCTCCCATTCCCTGAAGGAATATTTTGCATAATGAAAACAACATTCTAAATTAAAATTGTTCCTTTTCAAATATCCAGGTTCACTTCCTATTTTGGGAGATTTTTCCAATGTACCTAGTGCTCTATTTAATGTAGTAAATATCCTACTTCTGGTAGAAAAAAAAAATCCTACAGTCAGAAAAGGAAAAAGCCATGCTGAGCACCCAGTTTCACTTGTGAACCTTCTGATCAAACATTCTGTGCAATGTGTGTAAAGAAGGATTGAATTTTCAGCACTTAATTACTTTAGCCAGCTGCCATCTGTTCTTTGGATTCTGACCTTTCTTTCCAACTTAAGGCTACATGGAGTGTCTGCAGGCAAGCCAATTAGATCATGGATGTTTCCTGCTGACATTACAATGGACTTAATGTCCACCTGGAGAACCCTGGTTGAAAAATGTAATAGTGGCAACACGATTGCCTTGTGCAAATTTCATCCAGCAAGCAAACAATAGTTTATTACACTGCACGCTGTTGGTTGGAAAGGTGGCACAACTGGCAGTGGTAGTATCATATTTTGATTTGTTTCTTTGGGCCATGACATTAATCATAACCTTTCAAAAGCTTTTCAGGTTACAGTTTCTCACAAAGACAATGCAGTTTAACTCTAAAAAACAGCCCCATAAAACTCACCTTTTCTGGTCTGGTCTAAGAGGAATAGTTACAGATTGAAATAGTGTGGAACCTTAAACCATCTAACCTACCATAAAATTCCTGAACAGCCAAGGCTAAACTTTTTAGAAAGACTGTCATTTCCAGTTTCATATTGCTGATCTTATACTTATGAATAAGATTTTTTTTTTCTACAGAGGTCTTTTAATAACAATATGAATAAATACAAAATATCACCATATATCTATTAATAATTGTATGAACAGTTGTTTGTTTATCAACAAACTAAAGTGACATAAAACTATTTATAATTGTGAATAGTACCAAATAAATATTCAGATTTATCTCAGTGTGCAATCTGGACCCTCAAAATATATAATTTGTTATCACTAAAGGGCATATGCCTACAGGGTTTACTACTTAAAAGTACTATTTTTCTACAAAGAAGCTTCTGGAAAAATACCTAGCTTCAGTTCCATTAAGAATCTGAAAAAATGGGAGGAAAGTTTATTTTCTCTTGAAGACTATTTCAAAGTTGACTGTAAGTACAAAGACAAGCTGAAGGGCGTGCTGTGGAGCCCATCAAAGTCAATGAGAGTCAGCCTTTGTATTGATTTTAATAGGCTTTGAATCAGGTCTTAAGTGCAAGATTTTGATAACCCATTAAAGCTGCCACATTTTAAAACTGAACTTCTCATATTGATCTCCTAACTCAAAGAGAGAAAATAAATGTTACATGAAGAAGCACAGATCCTTACTAGTATATATAGGAATACACCACTTCAGGATTTCCTGTGCTTACACTACGCAGCCAGACTGCAGGAATACGTACAGCAACATACTGCAGGGTTACTGAGGTCAGAGAGATTAATGCTTATTAGAATCTCAGGTTCTAATAAATGTTCTTAATAGCAATCTTTTATTCTTCCCTTGACTTCTCCAGTGCTGGAAACTGCAATGAAAACAACTACATTTGCACTGAAATAAATTCACTATCAAACAGTGCTGAAACTCCTAATGAGCCACTTTGTTTGGTCTGTTTGTATGACAGCATTAAACAGGAAATTAATGCATCAGGGAAAAAAGTCAGGAGGTTATGTCATCTTTGCTGAGTCTATCCCCAGATTTGCCCAGATGAAACCATTTCAGGATTCTGAGTGTGGAACTGACCATTTAATTCAGTTTAAAATGCTGATTTTTTTTTAAAGAAGCCAAGGTGTTTCAGTCTTTCCACAATAACATCCAAATGAAGGAAAAATGAGGTCTACTTATATAAACATGTTGTCATCTGTACCCATCATTGTTTTTAACATGCTTAGATACATTGTACCATAAAACATCTTTCTGATTACAAAAGTTGTAATTACATTACATTCAAAACTGTACTCAAATATTAATTATACTTTTAATGTAGTCTGTGTGCATACATGGAAATGTTAAAATTTGCATTTGAAACAACTAGATTGAAAAAATGGTTTTATTTCCACTAAAAAACACAAATCATATTAACAGCAAATGTGCTGATCCTTCATTTGCTAGTGCATATCATTTATCTCTATCACGCTTTCCTTATCGCCATACAGCTAGATCTGTGACAAGACATTCTGAAGATCAGGCACAATATTCTTTTAATGCTTTCCCTCAAGCCTTTCCACACACCTTTTTCAATTACATTTGACCTAAAAAAGAGTTGTATCAGTATTGTATCAGTATGATATATCATTTCTGCCATCAAGATCATATTAAAACAGTCTTATCCTTCATGCCTTGTCACTCTTTTGGCTTCCTGTGACAATTAATATTTAACTGTATTTTTTTATTCTATCAATATATTTCTCACATATACTGGTTAGCAATCTTGTTCAAACATTCTACTGCCAAATACAGAAGACACTATTCAAGGAAACAAAAGTGTTGTCTGCTGACAACAATTGCCCCAGCGCATTAGGTTGGCACAGGTATCACCATCCCGGATACCTGGGTCAAATGAGCACTGACACCAATGTGGTGGATGCAGCAAATG
>JAUBNY010001100.1:525908-540712 GCA_032275445.1 Crypturellus soui | reverse complement strand
TCCATTTACTTGCTCTTGCTCATGTGGGCAGAACAGTCATCAAAACTTCAAGTATTTGCCAAGTATGGATGTTTTGCACACCTTAAGGTTACACAGAAAAAGTAAGTCATCTTAGTTTCATGACATCTTTATTTCATAATATGGATGTAGCCTGAGAAGTTTGTTTATTCCAGGGTTGGAAGAAAATTAAATCGCAAAATATTATATTTGTTTTTATGGCTGGTAACACATTTTAATCAATAAAAGATCCATAGTATCTATATTGCATAGCTGATAATACTCTTACAAGCTTGTAAGCAAACACAAGAAGAAGAGTTGATTATTGAATAGCTTTTCATTACTGTGAACAATGTTCAGTCATGGCCTTTTTTACCTTTATATTATTCTATCAGCCGCAAGACGGCATTTTAAAAATATCACAATGTTAAGGCTAATTTATTACCTTGATGTTATCATAAATCTAACATTAAGTATATTAAACTCTATTTTTAGTTTAGTAATACAAGACAAGTTAAAATTATAAGGGATATTTAACCTTAATCATCTCTGCTTCTTTGTAATTTAATACTGGGCTGAAAGTACAGTTATTTCAATACCAGCATAGAAAACATGTACGCCAATCACCAGACAACAAAATTCATATATAAAAATTACAATTTATTCTTTCTTTCAGATACAATCAACGATTTTCCTAAAATTTCTTAAAACTCATGCTGTTCCTTATTATATTCTTTTTGTCAAATCTCATGTGTGAGTAAAGTAAAATTAATACTTTAAAACAAAATATTTATTCAAATGACTTTATAAAGAGACCCGTTGAGACATACAAATTCACAGAAATATTGAGTTTAGGTTATTTTTTAAGAAAAATAATAAAATTTAAATTGGCAAATATTTTTGAAGAGAAGGACTATGTTCCCTTGCTTTATTATCACTCGTTATTATAGTTGCTAAATTCAGATCATGTTTACTTCCATCCTCCTTCTTCAGTCTTGTTCCTGCAAAAATTTATTCACAAAATAAATTATATACAATATGAATAGTCATAGAGATGTAAATATCAACAAAAGCTTAAGGCTTTGTCTATTGAACTTTTTGAAAGCTGGAACAAAAAAGGCGAGATATGTGGTACCAACCAGAGGTAGGACTTAATTGCTGTGGACTTCGAAAGACTGTTTTCTGCAAATGCTGCTATTTACAGTTTCATCTAGGTTAAGTTTGTTTCACACTTGCCACACATTGGGCGTTTGAGTTCTCAGAGACTGGTCATGCATGCAAACCACAACACTTCTCTGTATGTCAACAAGAATAAGGCATGGGAAATCCCTAGTCAAAGAAGGAAATATCAACTGGAGCACGCTTGGCTTTGCATGGTTTACTATGGATGACTGAGAAAATGCTATGGTAAATTTCACCTTGAAGGCAAATTGTACTTGAAAGAGACCATTGCAAGTCATGGGCTGGTCTTTACTGGCTTTAAGCAGTTTTTTTGTTTGTTTTGTCTTGTTTTGTTTTACTATTCACAGTTGTTGAGCTCATGTCTGTGAGCTGATCTGCTTCCAATTACACAGAGAATTTCAGTTTTCTTTAGCAGGATAATCAGTCTGCAGTGTCGACTTCATTTACAAGAAAGTACAGTTAATTAATTTGAAGCAGTATCAAAGCTCATGTTCAAGATTCATCTTAAACAAGTGAAAAGGTAAACTGAATTGAAAATAAGAAGGTTTAAGTGATCTTTATATCCCAAATTTTGGCTTGCTAGATTTTGCTTGCTTTGAAAATCCTAATCCTCCTTAGAAAGTACCTCAATAATGCTACTATTTTTTAAAATATTCTCCCTCTGTCTCTCTTCAGTTCCTCATTTGCTATCATTTTTGATCAGGTCAATAGCGATTAAATTGTTTTAATTGTTTTAATTGTATCATTTAGAGTAGAAAAAAAATGGGAATCTGTCTGTGAACCCTTAAAGTCGCAGCCATGGAACCTCAGTTTCCAAGTCTAGTATTTCCAGACTTTTTTTTATGGTTCAGTCAGTCTCTGCATTTAAGATGTGTTTTTTGGTGGTGCATCAGTCTCCTCTTTGCTTGATCTGTGCGATAAATTATGTCAGTTACCTTAGGTGGCTTTGTTCACTGAGAAAAATGAACATGTAAATTGGCCCCTCTGAGAATATCTTACTATTCAACAAGGCTGAATAAAAACAAAGAAATTTTTCTGTCCAAAGATGGAAAAAAATATTTGGCTTAGCATGCTTACATGAAAATGGACATTTTAATATACTCTGTGGGCTACTAAAAAGGTTAATACTGACTCAGAACAAAAATAAGTGTTGAACCACTTTAATTTATTTCAGATCAACTTGAATTTATTTCAGATCAGAAATTTAGATGAACTGCATTCATAAGATATGGTCCTGTTCTCCTTCTTTCCATAAAATGAGCTGTTTTCTAGCTGTGAACTGAAAAGGTTAGTCCCGAATATCCTGAACTAAGGAATATCCTCTTATTCAGCAGGTTTCAGGTTTGTTGGGTAGACACTAACAACTGTAATGCAAGAACAGCTTGTCTTATGTACTTAATTTATGAATCACATATTTATTTCGGTAGAAGGCACAATGGTCAGTAACAGAGAGCAATAAGTTTGTTTAGACACTGTAAATTCAGAAACAGTATCATGACAAATAGGCATTTTTTTATTTAGAAGTTAATCTCTTTATAAAGATCACTTCACAATAAATAGCCTCCTAATAGTAACCATAAGTGCATATATAGTTAAAGGCAAAGTACACCATATGCTCTTTATTTCCATGGACCAAAAATAGAATAATTCATTAGCTGGTACTTTCACTGTATGCAGAATTTTGAAAAGCTCATATTCTTCATGCTGATTTCTACAGTTAATCTGTTTTGTCATAATTTTTACATTAACATAATGAAGCTTTTCAATGAACAGAAGCAAAACAGAAAAGATGCTACTCTCATACCCCTAAAAAGCTTATTAAATATTCAAAAGCTCTTATGCAAAGTAATAAATTTTAGCTGAAGACCTATATAACAACTAAGTGTGATTTAAAGGTTTTCTGAAGGCTGCTGTTGAAGCTGAAATGCATTAACAGCTGTGTCTTTGAAGATAAGCCCATATGTCATATTTGGTAGAGTACATACACCAGTACAATTAATAAACATATTAAATTGTCATTTTTTTATTATTATTAAATACTTTAAATGAGCTAATAATGCAGTTAATATTACTGTGGAAGTTAAAGGCAATAAATCAAAAAAATTTAATTTAAAATCTGAAATATTACCAGCACTTATAAGTGAACTTATACTTTAAAGTTAAAACATTAATGATGGTATTCAAAATATAAGGTAAATCATATCTTTATTACATCCTTTACTGCTTTAAAGTTTCATATTATCAAATTTCCTGTAATAAAGATAGTACATTAAATTCAGGAGTCTTCAGGGCAAATCATTCTCCACTAGGTGATAGGTTCACCATATAAACCTATTCCCAAAATAGTTCAATGTAAAGTAAGGAAATAGAAGAAACCTTAGTGGTGATAAGCTTTATGTTGAAATTCCAGGAAATTCTCACGTTGCAGTGGAATGAAACTTGCAAAATTGCCCCTTGAGTTTGCACTAAAAAAAAGCTTTTTTCTTTTCTTTTTTTTTTTTTGCACATTTTAGTTTGTTTATTTTATTTTATTTTATTTTATTTTATTTTATTTTATTTTATGCCATGTCCGATTCAAAATTGCCTGAGAATGGGTTTTCTTTCACTAACACTCGGTACACTTGTTTGAAAATTTGCACTGATTAATGATTTCACTTGCTAGTTAGTATTAGTATTGCTAGCAGTCTAATAGCATCTTCTGCACAGAATCACCTTATTTCCAAGAAATATACATAATTAAAAAATTAGTATTTACTATTACTAAAAATTCTAGAAAAAAATGTGCAAATAGATTTCACAATCTATTTATTTTGATGCTTTTTCTAGTGGTGGAATTACTGTAATTTAGTTGTTTGTTTTATTCTAATAGCATGATTCATGAGGAAAAACTTGTAAGTATGAGGATAAACTGTTATCTATTTATCTATTCTTACTTCAAGCTTTTGACTCATAATTCTTGTAGAGGTAGCTCACAATATATTCTTATAACCTGTAAATCCTCTTTCACAATTTTTCCATCCTATTTTTTAAAAGTGCACACTTGTTGCACACAAAAGGCAAGGAAGATCTTTCATGTTCTCAGTGAACTAATTTTTATAGACAAACTTATCTGAGAATCAGGCCATATCTGCCTACTTTACTTAAGAGGAGTTTTTATACTTGCTCTTTGTGAGCTCTATTCAGTGATTTGTGCACATATTTTAGAATTAAAGAGTAATACAAATCTTCTATCACCAATTTCTGCCTTGTTTAAAGGAACCGTCAAGTCTGTGGATATTTTCACCTAGTTAGAGGAAGAGAGATTGTGTTGCTGTTAGTATACTTAGAAAAGATAGAAATACTCACAAAAGAAACCTGTCCAAAATGTAATAAAACCGATCCAGAGGAGAGAAACCTAAAAGTGATTTTGAAATGATCCCTGAGAAATTATGAAAAGAGCTGATGAGGAAATTAAAGCAAGTTTTGAAGTCCTGTCAGATGTCTGTGATGTGACTTATAAGCAGACTGAAAAGCTACATAGTTGGATTTACAAACTTCTAAACCCATAAATGCTACAGAGTAGCCTGGCAGATCCTGCAAATCAGTTACACCTGGTGTGCAGATGTCAGATCAAAGTATCAGCAATTTCACTGCTACAGATCAGGAGGAGGCAGGAAGGAAAATTTTAACGCAACCAGAAAGCTTTGACCATTGAAGAATTTATTGCTATAAGTGAGCTTGGTTGAGAATGCTGGGAAGAATATCGGTGGAGGAAGCCACTGAGAAAGCTCGCTGCCCAAATAAGAAAAGAGGGGAGATGGAGAATTTAAAACAGCAATTGTCTAAAACATCCATTTCCAAGCTCATATGGAAAAATGCAGTTTAAATCAACCTAACTTCATATAAAGCAAAGCCCATCAGATTCTTTTAAAACTCAATATACCTGCATATTTCTATTGAATAATTAAAGAAATGAGTAGGAATTAATACTTATAGCAAGAGTTTTGAGCAGGGTAGTAAAAAATACTACTTCTATACAGAAAAACCTTAGCTGTGTGAATCTAGCACAAACACATAGCTAGGATCCACACAACATTCCTGGTTAGCTATGTCTCTTCTTAAATGAAGTAAAAGGTGACTGGGGGAAAGAAACATCGTTTGAACTGCCAGGGGATTTGAAAAATGTGTGTATTCAGCATATCTACCTACTGGACCTAGGCACAGACATTGTGCAGCCAAACATTCATTCTCAAAAGCTCATTCTGAAATTACTGTAAATGTGATTTACCTGTGAAGTAGGTCAGTAGGATGAAATTTTTTTTCTTTTAAAAAGTGAAATCTATGAATCCCACAGCATATCTAATGATAAAGGAGGGTTGGCACGGGTTCATACTTTTAGTCTTTTGAGAAAAGAAAAAAAAATAACTCTTTCAAACAATATAAAGAAGGATTGACTATAACAAAAAAATACAAATAAAATATAACTTTTCAAGGAAAAATAAATACTCAAGCCAAAATAGGAGGGTTATAAATCCAAATTGATTGGGTTCCCAATCCCAATCAAATTGGGAGGTCTATCACACGTCTAAGAAAATAATCTTATCTGTTGGAAAACTGTCAAAATTGCTACTCAGGAGAGACAGTAAAAAATAAATAACACTTCTTGCTCTTAAACACTGCTAGTTCCCAGCTGTTTATTTGGTATTAAAAAATATGGGGATGATCTTCTAGGGATGATTTGTCACATCATTTGACAAGAAATATACAAACACTTGTATGTGTGTGTATACATATATGCCTGTGTATATACATATATATGTTTTGGTGACATATGATATGTGATGTGATAAAGTGGATGGATACAACAGCAATGTCAAAAAGGGCAGCTGTTAGTAAAGATAAGCAGCTGCTGCCATATGCCATGATGTGAAGCAGATCTACTGCACCAAAGTGTGTTTATATCCCCCTAGCAATGTCTCATGCTCCTTTACATAAATTGTGGCCCCATGTCTATCACGGAAGGTAATTGCAGAGTTGCCATAATACTAATGGGGTAGAATTACACCCCATCAGATTTTTTAAACTATTTAACCACCTTAAGTATAACAGTTATCCTTTAATCTGAAGATAGAATTTCATTGCCTACTGCTTAATTGACAGAGGAATTATATGCTTATCTTTATTATAAAGTAAGACAATAGCCATCTAAATGTTTGTTTCTTAATAAGATTTCATTATTGGACAATATCTTTTCACAGAACTACATCGTTTTTTCCTGGTTGAAGCCAACTGTTTATGTCTCTTTAGCACATTGCAGCAGATAAGCTATCAGAGAGAAGACATATTCATTCATATTTTAATACTCCAGTGGTATTGAAAATGGTGGAACATGTAGCAGATCTTTGGGGAAATCTGTTCCTTTCTTTTGCACTTGTACGTTTTTGTCAGCTAGTCTGTAAGGTCCAAGGCCAGTGACAGGATAATGCCTTATCACAACCATGTTATGTTTCAGTAGGAAAATCCATAGCTATATGAAGTCAGAATAAATTTTCAGATTCCTTCTCTTTATGAAGCTTTCATACTTACCGAGACAGAATTTATAAAAATTTACTGCAGCAGGAAATTTCAGTAGTACCAGGAAAGATCTCTTATGACTCCCATTTGGAATTTTTGTTGATTTTATTATGAAAGAAAGGGTAGGTAGATACAATGTAGACATAACATTGCTCAATTCAAAATTATCCTACAAAATACAGATTGGGCAAATTTTTTGCTATTCTGTAATACAGCTGTACCAACACACAAATAATGGACAAAATAATACTAAAGATGTCCAGAATTTTACTGTAAATGTTACACTCAGCATTTACAGAGTAGCAAAGAAGCAAAGATGTATAGAGGAGAAAAATCACTGTAACAAAAATATACTATAAATATTCCTGAATACACTTTCTGCTTGGAAAAAAAAAAAAAAAGAGGGAGAGAGAAAAAAAAATCTTTGTGGAAAAAATTGTTCCATCTTTCCGTCTGCTAAGTTAAAATGTGAGCTTTATTTAAAAAAAAACAAAAACCTTAAATAGACATTAAGTGACTTAAATAGACAACAAGTATTTATGGATGTAGAGTCAGAGTTTTTAGAAAGTAACAGAATTGCTTTGACTTACTTTCATTAATGACATGAACTTTATTTATTAAATTCAAGTTTATTATCAAGTTGGTAGATACTATGAGAAAAGTAAAAAGGTATAACAGAACTTTCAAGAGGTCTTTACAGATGGAAATGATCTTTACATTTGACTAAAAATAGAAGTGATAAGAGACAACTTGATGTTTTCCCATGAGACAATAATCAGGTGTGTAACTATGAGATGGAGATCACTAACTAGATACAGGGATCAAAAGCTAAAGATGAATCAGAAATGTTATGTTGATGTAAAAAAAGACTTCCTGAGAAGCATAAAGTTCTGTACAGTCATAGACCAAAGGAAAGTACACTTTATTTCTGAAAGGACATCAGGGAGGATTTACCTATGCCCGGATGAGGTGCTTCTAGTTAAGGGAAATGAGATCCAGAGGAGATGATGGTTATGCGAGCATGTTCTGTAGAGAACAGTTTTGAAATTACTGGAGTTGTTTAACCTTGGGGTGGTAGGGACAATCTTCTGGTGCTTAAAACATCACTGAGAAGAGGAAAATAATCTGTTCTCCCTACTGGTAGAACAAGAAGCAAGAAATTTAAATGCCAACCAGGAAGATTCCAGACAGACATGAGGGAAGTGAATCACGAATTGTCAGCATAGAATCTTCAGAGAAGTTATGTATGGAAAAAGCTCATTAGAACTGGCTATCCTGTTTTCCACGGTAATTTAGTTTTATTTTAGAGGCCCGTCTCTATATTTTTCGGTTAATCTCATCCACTAAACAACTTGATTTAAATAAGATTTGGCCAAACAGTGTAGGTCTACAATATTTCATTTACTTAAAGGAAAACATATTCACGGGCAAGGTTGATAGATGTCATTAGAGTTCTCTACCTTTGTTTTGAGCTCAGCTTTTACTAGATAACACAGATGCTGTCTCTGAGTCAACGATGGCTTGAATTTACATGAAACCTTGTTCAGTTTCTAAGTCTAGCTGGTTTGATTGCATTTAAAATTGGACAAAAGAAATACTTGCTTCTGTAATGTCAAGTATTTTATCATCATCAGAAAGATAATAATATCTCTGCATTGTTTTGGGGTGGAGATAGGACAATCCATTTTGTATTTGGTTTGAAGGAATTCTATCTGGTCTACTAGGACCTGCTGTACACACTATAATTTATCTCAATTCTATCTGTCATTTTCCAAACAAAAACGCTTTTTTCCTCTTAAGTAGCCATGATTAAATATAATAGGTGTATAATCTAGTACTTATATGACAGCAATAAGGCTATATAAATGTAACTCCCCAGTGCCTGACCAGTATAATGCAAGATCCATTTTAAACACAATTAATTAAGCTTCACTGCCTTTGCAAATAAGATTATTTTCATGTCAAACATGAAAAAGCTGACCTCTGAATGTTTTCATATTAAAAAACCATCCTGTCTTTTATTTTATCAGGAAAAGATAGTCTTTTTTATTACACATTCTTATTACACACCCTTTTTTATTATACACTAAATGGCAGGCACATTTATAAATCTAAAGTTTTGCTGTTATATTAACATAAATAAAAGTTCATCAGTGTACTGAAATGGTATTTGACTCTAGCATCAGTAATTGCTGTCATTTCCAATTTTCATCACTGCAATGTGTAATTCATGTAATTTCTTCATATAAATAAATCTATTAAAATCTAGAAGCTTATTTTATTAGGCCACAAAGCTCTCCATATAGATATAACCAGGATGGGATTGAAAACTGCTGGAAACTGCCTGGGAAACCAGCTGCAGACTCACATTATGAAACTCTGGACACAAGAAGGAGCCCCATGTTCTGTTCCTCAAACACATTTTTCAAGACCAAGGGCAAGGTCATGACTGTCCAATCAAAACCAAGATCTTCAAGTCTTCTTGTAAACTGAGTGGACTGTTTCATGCAAAATACTGCTGTTGGTAGGATCTTTGTATGCAAATATTTCACTGGCTGTAGCACGCTCGCAGACCTTGTGCAGGTTCCGTCTTGCGCCATAATGTGCTTGGTAGGGCACCAAGCCTTCCAAAGCACCAGATCACTACAGCTCTCCTGGTGGCAAGGTGTGCTTACTCAGTGCACTGGATTAAGGGTTTTAGCACAGTACCATAATCCTTGAGAGGAGGAAAACTTAAGTAATATATATGCTTAGTTTTCTTAAATATAAGTCCTTAAATATGAATTCTTAATATATTCATAATATATTACATTTTCTTCCTTTAGAAGAGGATATATTTTCAATCCTTCTACAGAATTTGTTGGCAAAGAAGAAATAAGGGAAAAAATAAGCTTTTTTTTAATATTGGGTTTAGACAAATCCATACTGTTTCTCGTGAAGCTGTTTTTCTAAAATCCATATTCTCTCAATATTACATACTTGTCAATTGACAATTGAAATACAATATTGACATTGGGAATACTGGTTGTTCTACCAACAACCTAGAAAATTAGCTATTGCAGCTTCAAACGTTTTAAAATCTACCTTCTTACATTACTTCTTGGCAAAAAATAGGAATACAGTGCTTGCCAAAGTATTCTCAAGGTCAATGGCAAGGCATTTACTGTGAATTTGGGAAGCTGTTTTTATTTGACGAAATTTCAAAGACAAAATTGTTTAACTGTTAAATTAAAAGAAACCTAACAACAACTCAGTGAGACTTCTGTAGTAAAAAAAAAATAAATAAAATTAGGGTTCCTTTTAGCAGGTGGAAAGGTATAGGCCAAATAGTTTTGAGTAAAGTAAATAATATATTAAGAAATAATAAAAGTTTGTAGAAAAATATTTGGCATTTGTGCCTTCATCTCTCTTTTTTTTTTCTCTCCCAGATTGGTATCTGTTCCAATTAAAAAGTAGAAAAGAAAATATTCTTTCCAAAATTTAAGTGACATATCAAATAAAAGATCCATTTTTAACAGTATGAAACTTCAAGGGAAGATTCGCATAGGGCTTAATACAGCTTGGGGACTAAGCCTTGAACTGAACAGTGTTCTGGATGTTATGTTGCATATGTTAATATAAAGTAATGTATGTAAAGCATACATTGTATGTAATGTAATGTAAAACATATCTTGTTGAGTCTTAAACTTGTAGTTAGATAGATAATGGAGTATTTGTCTCTCAGAAAGGGGCAATAGGATTTTTTGACCTTAGAAGAGTACTAATCAGTGTTAGTGTATTTATATACAATATTGGAGACCTTCTGCAGTTTACTGCTGTTTGGAGACTATCATCTGAGGAATTACCTACAGAACCCTGTCATGCTTGATTCATACCTATACATTTAGGAGGTAATGATGAAGAGAAAAGGTCATTTTAAAAGTGGAATACATCTCACTGAATGCTTAGGCAAACAACATAGCTAATTTTCCAAGTTTGTTTTTAGTGAGTTGCTTTTTCAGCAAATGCTGGCATTTTGAGGACTTGGTTCAATTTTGCATGACCATTACCAGCTCTGGGCCTCTCCCATGAGGTTAGGCTGTCTTTTGAGAGAACATTTGACTGAAAGGCATGCATGCTATTGTAAAAGGCAGCCTTTCTTTTGGTAGTGACTGAAGGAACTTCTCTCAGTGGTTTTGATCCCGAGAAATGTTCTGAGGGTGACCTGAAGGGCCCTGCAATAGTACCTGGCAATAGTTTAAAAGTGAGAGAAATAGAATTTTTGTTGTGAATGTATTTATTTATGTGGCTACCTATGAGTAATTAATCAATTTGAAGTCTGAGTCTTCAGAGACTACCAGAGAAAAGCAGTTGCTTGGCTTTCTGGGTCTGCTATAGGTTTGGCATAGTTCACCAAGTGAAGAAAATGAGACCCAGATATTAGGAAAATTTTCTACATGTAAAAAGTAGTCAAGAATTGGAACAGGCGACCCAGGGAAGTGGTGAGTCAGCACGCCTGGCAGTGTTCAATAAACGTGTAGATGAGGCACTTCAGGATGTGGTTTAGCAGGCATGGTGGTGATGGGTTTATGGTTGGACTCGATGATCTTGAAGGTCTTTTCCAAGCATGATGATTCTATGTGATTTTATGTGAGATCTTTGAGATAGGCAAAGCAATAGTAAAGTGCTGCAACGAGATGTCCCACACATAAAGATCACAGAGGTGGAAGCAGACTCAAGTTTCCAGGAGTAGGACTTGGAAGTTTCAAACTTCCAAGTTTCTAGGAATGCTGCAGGTGGCCAGAAAGCACAAAGTTCCTAGGTGACTGTATGAAAGCATAGTTGAGATTTCAGGGCTGCTGGCACAATAGGAGGCTATGATTAATGCCTAAAATAAAGTCAGGTTACAGTGATGCTAGACAGTGGTGAAAATTCTTGTTTGTGAGAAAGATTGCATGCAATAAAGAAACAGAACTGCATCCATGTAATGGGAATGAATCTTATTTTTTTTTACATCATAGTTTCTGCTTTTCTTACCTGGCAAGGGCTGACGTCAGCATCTAATTAATTGATCTAAGAGGCTATAAAATAACTTTGAAATGGAATGGATCTTACAGGTGACTATCATGCCAAAATACAAATTTTAACCAATTACATTTTTGATTAAGGCAATTGTAAATACCTTCGTGGACTTTTCTTCCTCCACTGAATGAGTTATAAATGTACCTAAAGGAGTCTAATAGCAGAAATGGTACTGCCTGAAACACTCTTGAAATCCATGGTGCTCTTTTGCTGGAAGAAAGACACATTCTTGCCTTTTCTCCCTAAAATAACTTTGGTGTTATAGCACATAATTCTTTTCTCATTTTACATTGCCTCTGTGAGTTGATAAAAGTCGAACACACATTTAGTTTTAATAAACACAGCAAAGGATATGACTGGTATGATTTCAGAGACTACTGTTTTGTCTTCCAAGCAACAGGATAATATCTTTCTGGAAAGTTTAAGTGAACTCCATATGAAAATGCTTCATGAAATTTTCTTCTGGGAAAAGAAATTGCAGTTTTCATTTTGCACAGAAAAAGAATAGGCTTAGTACTTAGAAAATGTGCTTTGTCTGAGATGCCTCCCTTGTAATTTGCCTTTTTTCTGTACTATTTTTTATTGTTTAGGCAGCTTCACTGAGTGCTTTATTTTGGGCTGCTGTGAGGGGATAGTGCATCTATATCTCTATTTTATTTCTATGTATGTGCTCTATACATATCAATGTGTATATTGCATCAGCAAGATGTTTTGTCAGCATAGATATGGGCAACCTGTCTACCCGTAAAGATCTTTGTAGCTAAGCTACATCATTGCTAGGTTGCATTATGGATCATCACTAGGCTGCATTAATGGATTACCCAAATATATAGTTCTGGTTCTCTTCAGATTATTTTTGATAAAGATAGAAATTGTCAAGTAACTCTAGCCTTTCAAAAACAGATACAACACTGGAGGGGTATAGAGATGTCATATGACTATCAGTGTTTATCTCTCCAAGTAAAAAAGTAACTTTTTTAGACCTACAATTTACAAAACCACTTTCAGAGACCAGTACCCCAAACAGACTTAATTCATTCTTTAACCATATCACTTGCTTGGTATGAAAATATTTTGTATGTTTCCCTACTCAATGAGAATAAAGAAATTGTGTCTTTTATCACAAAAGTACTCTAAGAAAATATGGTAAGAAAATATAGGACAAGGTCTTATATGGCATTTACAGTTGAAACTGTTCTATTTTGTATGAATATAATTGGAAAGCACACGAGAAACACAAGCTATTGGAGGTTAGGGTGGTCAAATCAGCAAATTCAGTCTTGTCTTCTGGCCATACAAAGCCAATAATCCTAACTATGATACATCTGCCTGTATCAAAGTTATGTTGGTGAAAACGGAATAAAAATAAATGACTTGATAAGGAAGAGGCATTCTAAGTCGGTGAAAAAATATGTATCTTGAATTCTTTTTAAGCAGCCGTCTTCTATGATGAAGATAAATACACTTTGCTTACCAGACTGCCAGCCATATCCGCTCTCTCCAGACCAGCTAGTGTTTTTTCCTCATAGGCACACAGAGATCCCTCTCTCCCAAGCAGTTTGTATGTAGACAAACAAAAGTTGGTAAACCCAGCCATATACACCACACTTTAGAAGACACTGCTGTGAGACGAGAATTATAATTTAAGGCTTATCAACTTTTCTCAGAAATGCTCTTGGCTTTAGCAAGCCCTCCCAGAAAACCTTTCTCCAAGCAATTTCTTTTTCTTTGTCAGTAACTATGATTTATGGTCAAAGACCCACTCTGCTTGTCACAGGCATTTTTTTTTTCCTTCCTTCTTCTGATTGCCCAGCTCTGGAATGACAGCCTGTGTTTGAAACAAATCCACATCACCATATGTAGAAATGATTTGTCACAAATGTTCACCTAGCTTAATAAATAACAGCGTATCCACTGCATGCTTTTGCTGAAGTAAAAAAATAAAAAAAAAAAACCAATTGTTTTATTAAAATTCCTATTCAGTTGTCCTTGGTCCATGCAGGTCTGTTGAGAGGAATCATCAGACCACAATGAGTCTCCAGCATCCCGTACAAGAGCATTTAGTTTATCCAGATTAATGTATATAAATTCCTGCTTGCTGATACTTTGCTATTAATACCTTGACAAGCTGGGAACCTGGCACTTTCCGAGGGCCCCTTAAGGTGGTGCTGATTTGAGTTCTTTGTTATATATGGGATGTTCTCCAGTGCTGGAAGTCTAGACTCTATAATAATTTGCACAAGTGTCTTCCTCTTGCATATGCTCCTTTTCCTCTGCTTGCTTTCAGCTTTTCTACACGCTCAGTCTTTGAGCGGCAGCACTACAGTTTAAGGCTATGTGCTGTTAACAGTTTTACAGGTCTGCTTTGCCATTTTAAATTTAAGAATGCAAGCTCCCTTCAAATGAATGAAACAATATAATGTATGTAGCTTATTTTGGTAGGTAAAAGGGTTTTTGCAATCTCGAAGAAACCAGAAGAATTGTATTACTTACTTACATTATCATTAAAATAAAAAGGGAACAGTATAGCTCTTTTGATTAAGAAAATAACCAGTCTTACTTTAATATTATAAATACTTACTCTTGCAATACTCGGCAGTCTGTTATGAATTTAAGTTGCGGTCAACAATAATCATAATGAATCCTTTCACAAGTTTCTGAATAGACTAAATTAACTTATATATTGCTATTTCACATATCATTCTTTTTCTTTTTTTCTCATCCCCTCTCCCCATCCCGCCAAAAAAAAAAAAAAGAGTTCTGTTTTTATTTGAAATACTACATGGAATGAGCTCTTACTTCTGGAGAACCAGACTACAATTATTGGTTTTATTGAGCAGGGTACACTGAATTTAAATATCAGGCTCTCATTCCAAACTTGCTTAATATGAGGAGTACCTCGTAGTCCATCGGGCTTAAATTGAAAAAAACTGAAGTAGTACAGGCACTTTATTGTTTCAGCTCACAAAATTTAGAAAGATATGACTTCTCTTCAGAATTTTGTGATTTTG
>JAUBNY010001100.1:506796-517250 GCA_032275445.1 Crypturellus soui | reverse complement strand
GGGCTGCCCGCGGGCGCCTGGGCTCGGTTCGGGGCGCGGGCGCTGGCAGCGGGGCTGGGCGCAGGATGAGCCCAACTTGGGGACTCCTGAGCGGCGGCGCCTTCCTCACAGCCCCGCTTGGGTGTGTGCGGAGGGAAGGCGCCTTGCTGGGGAGCTGGGAGCCCCAAGGGCCACGGCGGCTCGCGCGGCTGCTCGTGGAGCCCACAGAGCCCGGAGATCGGGGTCCGGCTGGGGCTTGGTGCCCAGGAAAAATAAACTTGCCGTTTTAAATTTATTTATTTAGTTTTCATTTTTCCTCTGGAAGTGCAAGCAATTGGAGAGTCCCTGCCCCCTCGCAGCCGCGGGCGGGAGGGCTGTCCCCTTGCTGCCCCGCAGCCCGTCCGGGCAGGGGCCGTGTGAGACCTGCGCGGCCGCGGGTCGCACTTATCGCGGCGCCCGTATTTACCTCCCGCTCCCCCGATGCCGCGCGGCGCTCGCCGGCGCCCTGGGAGGCTCGTGGTGAAGTGACCTCTGGAGCGCTCCGCTGCCTTGGCAGGGATGCTGATTCCAAAAGAGCACGGGAGAGTTTGGTGCGAATCCCTAGTCGTGCCGGCTCCTTTAGCCGTAGTCAGATGCTTGCTCTAGAGAGGGTGTCAATCCAAGGAGAATGGATGCTGTTAGGAATGATTCTGCAACCCCCCTTTCCCGAGTAACTCCCTGAATCGGAGTGAAGCGTTAGTTTGTCTGAAGAAGGGATTCTTCGTTCTTGGAGTGATTCTGGCAGCCCTCTGCCTCACCTCCGCTCCGCAGTTTTCCCAGCTCGGCAGCGGTGCTGGATGGGCCCAGCGCAGCGCGGCGGGATGGTGGTTGTGTCGCGTCACCTTCGTGTGCCTAGTTGGAGTTCACCGTTTGATTTGCACATCTGTGTTTGAAGCTCTACCTGGTGCATACTGGCTATGAAATTACGCATATGTGTGTCTGCATGTATGTGAATATATATGTATATACATGGGTAAAATGTATATGCAACAAATGTGCAGTTCACGTTACGGTAATCTTGGATGATACTTGCTGGCTTTTGAAAATGAAAATTTAAAGATGGTCATATTTCACTATGGCATATCTTATATACCTCAAATATTGTTTCAAAGATGTCTGATTTTCTTTTTTTCTTTTTTTTTTAATGGTAATGTTAGTGCACTTTCTGGAGTGGATTATTATTCATGGTCAGAATGACAGTAAAACGTCTGCACTAAGCAGAAGTAAAACAGTTCCTACAATGTCTATAGGGAATTTTCTGTTGAGAAGAGGTGTGTGTGGGGGGTAACAGTGGAGACTACAGCCTCAGGCAGGTGGTAGTATAAGCTTAAATATAACATGTCAGGATGCACATCTGAATAAATCTATTAAGTGCAATGTCAAATGGATTATACTTTATAGAAAATAGCATCACAATTCAAATGAGATGTGGTGGTTGAAAAGTATGAATATGTGTGTATATATCCATAGCTAATTGGATTCTGGTGACTGAATTTCTAAATCAATGCAATTTTTCTTCACCAAGTTAAATATTAAAGGTTTTGTATTTTTTCCCCCTCACATCTATTTCCAAGTCCAAACCTTAATGAATTACACTAGAGCTGTCATAAGATAGGTGAATGCATCAGCTTTCAGGGATATAAATATCTGTTAACAAATGAGTATTTTTAACCTCCAAGAAATATGGAAAGGGAGAAGAGAACTAGGGATTCTAGACACTAAGGTTGCAGTAACTTTGAAATATGCAAATAGAATTATATCTCTTGCTGATTATGTTTCATTCTTCTTGTACACAGGAAATTATCGATTATCTTTTTAAATGAGGGTAGTCTACACTATATGAATATTTTGCCCTCTTCTGAAAAGTAGATTAGCGCTTGGAGAGCTTAGGTGACTAATACCAATTTTAGTACTAGACTTGGGCAATAAAACTAATTCTAGCCTTTAGGCTGGTAGCCAACTCATTACGGAAATTCTTCCAGTGCTTCTTTTATTCACTCTTAGTTGGTGACTGAGGGAGCCCTGGCTGCGAATCAAACTGAGGATACTTTGATATAGTGCGACCTGTGAAGTTGCAGCCACGTGTCAACTGGGTGACATAATGCTGTCGTGCAAATGTAGGCTGTCTACTTTATATTTTAAAAAGCAACCTTTGACTTCGAGTGAACTTCTGAGTAGAATTTAGTTTTTGAAAACTGGAGCCGCAAGTCATTTTCTGTTCTCCTCCCTTTATTGATTTTGTACTTTGTAAAACAGAAACTCTTTATGGATGTTTTTCTGCAAGGTCTCTTGTGTTTACCTCTGACTTACCAGAGCTGTGTGGTGTTTTAAGTACTTGTTAGCCTGCCTGCCTCCTCCCCACATAAATGCAGATTAGATTTGTGCTTTGAGCAAGTGTTCTCTCCAGTCACTTGCAAAGGACAGGTGTGCTTTTTAGCTAATTGTTTTACTGAAATGTTCTTTTTCTCCCACCTGAAATTTAGGAGGTACATTATTCCTGAACTGTCAGGGCTTTGGGCTGCTTAAATAAATGAATTGCTTCATAAACTGTTCTTTAAAGTCAAAGAGAGGGGAACACCTGGCAAGAAATACTGTAAGAATTTGTCCTTGCCTTTTGTTTAATAATACACTGATCATTGAGACTTATTTTCTTAACTTTTCACCCCTTCTCTCAGAATCATCAAGTGGACTTCAGGTTCTTTTGGGAAATAATTGGATACTCTTCTCCCCGCAAATGCATTACTTGGCTCTTTCTTTATGCCATGATGTGACATATGTCCCGCTTGGGAATACATCTCTATCTGCTATGGAGGTGTCGGGCAGTGAAAGGAACTGAGGCGACTTAGGCCCCCTAGACGGTCACCTTGACTTTTGTTAAATGCGAGCTGTGTATAAAACACATCTATGATTCCTTGAAGATTAAAATATGCTGAAGCCTGTGCAGTGAAATGTTGCACGTGACATCTTCATAGATGTGTCACAAGTATCCTTGAAACTTTGAAATTGTGGTCAGTGAGGATAAAAACTGTAATTAAATCATCCTTTTTTCAGATCTAGTTTCCCTGTAGCCTAAATATGTCTGTTTTCAGTGCTTTGGCATTCCAGCACTGTTTGATATTTTGCTTTTCTCTAATACTACATAAAGGAAATACCTCATTCTTGCAGCCATTACATTTGACCTGCGTGACCCTCTTTTGAAATAAATTTGATTGTAATGTGGTGTGCTGTTCAGATCAGAATAGGTCATTTGTGTAGTGTGGAATAGGACTGTGCTGCCTTTGTTCTTTCAGAATCTTTCATACTTGGGTTACATTAAAATTCATATGACACAATTTTCTCCTGTGCTGGCTGTGCTTGTAGGCTGAAACTTTCCTGTAGCAGATTGGAATCCTTTTGTTGCCTCCTAATAAACAGAGCTGCGAGAATTTCATGCATTGTCGAAGTGCTGCTCCTTGGAAGAAAAAACAATTAGGTGTTGTGTACAGGAGTCTAATTAAAAACGAGCATTTTTGTCCCTTCCATGTCTTGTTTTGATCCATTTCGACCTTTCAAGTCACAATCTTTTTTGTTTGTTTGTTTTCATCTGCTTTGCGGCACACCTTGGCCACAGAACAAAAGAATTCCTTCCACAGGAAATTTTCACCGAGTTTGTGAATAAATACCTCTTTTTTTTTTTTTTTTTAAATGTGTTTCCACATACTGAGTAGAATTATGTCCTCAGTGGATCGACTTGTACTCTAATACTGCTATCCAAAGAGAAAATGGGGCCTGCCAGTCAGTCTTGATTGAGTAATAAATTACAGGTTGCTGCTAGTCACCAAATGAAAAGTTTTCCACATAAACCCCCCTATTTTTAACCATACTTTAATATCATTGCAGGTAGCTGTTATGGAGGTGAACACAGTGTTTCTCCTTGGGATGTTAATGCTCATTGACTGAGGACAAGGCTAACTGTGTTACAGACACAAACCGCTGACTGCAGCTTAGTTCCCCTGGAAATGGTGCAATGTGTTTTACCTCCAAATGTGTTAATCTTAGTGTTTAATTAATAAAATATTATATATATACACATACACACTTGGGTGAAGAGACAGAAGGGACACATACACACTTGGGTGAAGAGACGGAAGGGATCTACAAAAAGTCTGAAGATAAGATTATATGGATTGATTATGGCAGCTTGACAGGTAGGTCGTGATGAATACAGAGGGCGGAGTAAAGATTACTCTTTTTTTTCTTAGTTTCCATAGCATATGGAAACTTAAAAAACCACAACAAATAAACAAAAAAGCCCAAACAAACACGGCACTCTGGAATGGATTTCCTTTCCATAGGTTATTTTATATTAGTAACTCGGGCAAATCTGCACAGTCTGTTTGGAAGCATCGAGAATGGCATTATAATTGCATCCTAATGTATGAACTAAATTCTGAATTATATCTCAGAGCATAAAAACAATTCAAGTGCATCTTCAAGAATGTAATTGCTATTTATTATTAATTTATTTGAATTTTAATAAAGCTTCAAACCCATGGGATTTAGATGCCAGATTCCCTCCGTTTGAAGTTCCTTTTTCATGATAGTTCTAGACAACCTGAGATACGAAGCTAAAAAGATTTCATAGTAATCCATTAAAAAAGCTTGTCACATTTGCTATTTTATACTGACAGTGTCATTTTAAATACCAGTAATTATTGCTTTCAGTACCTTTTTTTTTGCTACAGTTACATGAGCGGATATGCAGAATTAAATAGAAAATATATGGGTTTCCAATTTGGTCATTATGCAAAGAGCAGTCTTTTTCAGCTTTTGGATCAGTTGACTGTGTATACTGTGCAGAAAATGGAAAAAAATGCAGCTATTGCAAACAAGAATAAAAAGTCCAACCATTTTTATTTTGTTTGTGTAAGATACTTATGATTCAGACTTGAATTAGACACTTCTGAGGTGCTAAATATTCCAGTTTCTTCTTGATGCTCTTTTTCACTTCTTAAGTCTCAAGAGGCCTGACAGCCAAAGGACTGTTAATTTTGTAATGGATGGTACTTATTTGAAGTGACGAATAGTTTCTGTCTTGTTGATTGCATATTACTTCCATGTTATCTACGGATTATAGATGCTTCTATTTTTGCTCTTGTGTGTAATATCATTAGCCCCCATGAGATTATACCTTAGCTGTATGCAGAAGACATAAAGGAGCGTTTGACCTCTTTGCCTTGCATATTTTGAAATGATCAGACTATATCCAGAATGTATTTGTATCGCCTATGAGAAGATGGCCTTTTGGTTCTTTGTTTAGCAGTCTGTAGTTTTTCTGCTACTAGGGTCGGTCACCGAAGACCTGATCAAAAGACCCTGAAGTCAATTTAAAGAATCCCATTAACTTCAGTGGCTTTGGGTCAGAATCCAAGAGGGATCATTAGCTGGATGCACAGGACATGAATTTCCTTGTTGTGAAATGCCCTTCAAATCCTACTCAGAGGAGTTGTGCTTTCTCATACTGGTAATTATGAAAGGATCATTCTCTATGAATCTTTGAAATACATGGGGAATTATTCATGCTATTCCAGTAGCGAGTTTGCTTGCTGGTTTTTGAGAACAGAATCTTCCTGCAAATCATTCATTCAGATTTTTGCAAGCAGTGCAAGATGCTTCCTAGCTGTTGCCTGGCAACAACATATTCATGCAACAGTCTGAGTCGGTTGTTAGTGATGCACGTGTGCGTGTGTGTGCATGCGTGTGTACACGTGTACATACGTACTACATACAGAGATCTGTTTTGGGCAGATACTACTGAGAATTTAAAAAAAAACAAAGCTCTTTAAAGAGCTTTAAATAATGCTCTCATAGCTTATGGACAATAGTCAGAATTTATTTATTTAGTTATTTTGAGTATATTGCCCTGGAAAGTCTCTCTTTTATCCTAGGCTGGGTAAAAGGTCAGGAAGTTGGACCATATTTCACAAATATACTTGTATGTAGTCATAATAAGCAATATAAAATATTTCCCTGTTGAAGGTAGAAAACACCTTATGTTCCTGCTTACGGATGCAGTTTATATTCCTCACTGTCCTTTAAACTGATAAATGTGTTCTGGGTACTTTACATTGTAGTCTCTCAAATATGTTTGTTTAAAATGACAGTTGTAAATGTCATGCTGCATTTTATGTTCTTAATCTCTTAAATTTATAATGCAGTTCTATGCGTCAGAAGGATATTGGTGTCTTATTTTAGACATAATTGTTTTGTTACAAACTGTTTTCCATGTAAATAAATGGTTCATGTCCAAATAATATGAATAATGGAATATTTGTGATAAGGTCAACAAAGATTAAGAAGACAGTCTTAATTTTCTCGAGGAGAAAGTCTGTACATTGTGGGACAAATTTGCAAACTTATAAAGATAAGCTGAGGGAAAGCGAGGTTTGCTGTACCTGTATCTTAGCACTTTTCTGTGGTCTAAAGTATTTCTTTATATATGTACACTTTTATTATTCAGCATAACTAACCGTGCATCATACCTGAGAACAAAATTTGTGTGAGTGTTTATGGCAACTAGTAACCTCCTTGTGGAACTGAAAACCTAATACAAATCAAGAGATTTCCAAGATGTTCAACTGACACATGAATTAAATCTGCTGACTTCAGGAATGAAGACTTTTGGGGATTAGGATAGACAGAACTTTCCTCAAAAAGTTGGGAATAAAGCTCCAGGGAGTTCTGAAGATTAATATTCATACTGAGATATTCCTAGAAATTAGCAAAAACAGTGTAATCTGTAAGGTCCCGATGAAATACACTTTTCCATGACACCTTCCATACTTTATAGCATCTTAACTACTGCACTGTGTGACTGCTGACATCCCATCCCGAGGGTGACAAAACCATCCCAGATGGGAGCGCAGAGGAGCAGGTCCTCGCTCCAGATGCCAAGCAATTAGGATGGTATTTGATGAAAGTGTGTAAATCTTTTAAGACTGCTCTGTCCTTTAGCTGCCTAACTGGCTCTCGTGATCTCCCGCTTGTGTAGACTGAAATTTCAGAAAGTCCTTGTTCATTAACATGTCAGTCAGGAATTGGAAACACATTGCCCTGACTAGATCTGGGGACAGGTGGAAAATCACCCCCCATCTTCATGCTGGAAGAATGGCCCTCCAGCTTGTGTTTTCCTCTCTGCTATGTTGTAAAAAAAATGGCAAAGAGATTTAATACAATTTTTTGTTTGTTTCTTTTGCTACTGTATACCAAAATAGAAACCTACTTGGTCAGGAAGATCATAATGTTGCTAATACTTTTGAAATGTTTTCTGTCTCTGGGATTTTTTTTAGACAGTGCCGTTTTAAGATTCTTTGCCCTGAGATCAAACTATTAGATTCTCTTTTCTCATGCAAACATTTCTTCTTCCCACAAAGAGAAAAGAATATATGAAGTCATACAAAATAAAAAGGTGTTTCTGAAAGAATAGCATAACCTTTTTTTTTTTTTTTTTAATGGTACCTAGAAAAAGGAGACTGCATTCATAGTTGTCCTTTAGGCACTGTTATGATAAATATAATTATCATCGCTATTACTCTTTTTTTATTTTTTTCTCTTTTTAGTTATTTGATTGCAGTTTTAGAAATGCAGCCTTTGATAAAGGATTTGCTTCATAAAGTAAATATATTATCTAGTTCAAATGTGATGAGAGAACGTGAAAAAATAGAATATATATGGCTTCACTAAGAACGAAGAAAATATTCTATTTGAACTGAAGTTGAAATACTAAATTATTAATCGCTAGGTTAGTATGGTAATAATAAGATGCTTTCAAATGAAGTGATTTTGCTGATGAAAGCAGTTCCTGTTGATGCTGTTAGAATAATAAAATTTTCTCTAAACAACAATTATTTTTCTTCCTGAAACCGCACTTTTAAAATGTTTCTAAGAATACCGCTGTAGGATGAAATTTTCAAATAAAAATAGAAAAAGAACAGTGTTTTTTTGACAACTAAAGCAAATTATAGTATGTTTTTTTTCAGTTCTAGAACACATTCAGTACTCTTTCTCTCTCTCTATATATATAATGCATATGTATATGCATATATATATATATTATATATACATACACATATATAAGAGAACAGCAGCATCTTGATAACATAGTCGCAAGAGCAGTTTTTCTTAATTGCAACAAGAAGGGTAGTAAAATAAAAATGACTTTACTGACTTTTCTGTAGCCCTTGTATCCTAACTGCAGGAAGATTTTTAGAGTTTACTTTACAGTTATAAAACAAACTTTTTCTAGAATACCAAAATCTTTGTGCTTAACATCTTAGACTGTACGCAGAGGAGTTAAATTCTAGTCTTTTTAGATATGCAACTTGTAATCTCGAGCACTTTGATTCATTTCAGCTTTATTTTCAATTATGCTAAGGCCATTGTACACTACATGAATTAAATTTAAAGGTACATTAAGACCCTCATACTACCAGAATAGTGAAGAATGCTTTTAGTGTAAATGGAAACAGTTTTTCTGAGCTTGTCTCTAAAATGAGTATAATATCTTGTTTCACTCTCTCATTTTGTCTGCTTAAAATGTAAAGTCTTGCTAAGACTTTTATTTTAGGGATGTAGATTGGCTAGCATTGGTCATGGTCCAGCCCATTATTATGTACTATTGCAGTTTAGATGATAATATCAGAATAATTCAAAATCTTTTTATTTAATAATTTAAGCTACTTTCACTGTTCTTAAACTCGCCTTTTGGTTTGAAAAAACTTTTCATTTTTCTTTAAGATGCCTTTTCTTAAGGTTAGAGCTTTAGTTAAGTGTCTGAATTACTTTTTTTTTATATAGAAATAAAGTACGTCTTTGCTTGTTTTCAGATCTTGTTGGTGCAAATTTATCTTACCAGTTTACATCTCAGAAATAAGTATTGCTTTTTTTGGACCCTGCAAGACAAGGCAGTGATAGCCAAGCAAAGCTGGCGGCTTTAACAGGACTTGTGTCTCTCTTTATTTGAGACAAATTACAGGACATCCCTGTAGTACAAAACCTAAAGTCCTGATTGGCTTCGCTTTTAAGAGAAGATATTTTTGGAAAAAATGTATAAGTGCAGTTATCTACATCTTGACTAGCGGGACAATTCTGAAAGTTGAATATGGCCTGCAATGCAATTTTGTAGCCCCTCACGTTATTATTCCACAGTGATGGGTGCAAATGTATCACCCAAGAGGAACAGAGATTAGCTGTGTTTTTCACAAGAATGTCATCAATGCAACAACCTTTACTTAAACAGGGGCTAATGATGTTGTTACAACATCTTTGCACTTTGCTAATGCAGAGGTTCCTCATTCATATCTTGACAAGACATTAGAATTTTCTCATCTGCAAATTTTATAGATGGTATGTATAGCTTTTCTTCCACAAAACAATTATAAAAGACCGTTCCACTGTAGACTTATGTGATGCTTTCTACTGAGTAACACTGAGACCTACCGTTGGGTCTTTTGCCTGAGTGAATACCTTGGCCTTGTCTCAGGAAGCAAGTGTGGTCCTGTAGAGGCTGTGGGACTCCACATGAGTTGTAGAATCAATTCAGTCCACTTGCAGAGGCCAGAGAGACCAAAACTTGCCCCTTGAGGAAAGCTACCTATACAACATGTGCAATAAAACAGAACAATAGAGAATTGTTCAGTGAAAAGAAATACATAAGAGGCTTAGAAAAAATAGTTAATCAAATTACAGTTTGTCCGGAAGAGCAACGCCAAGAGGGACATTTCCAAAAGAAATACTGTAGCAGCTAGTATTGTCAGATTACTGGTTTGCCTTTAATCAAAAATATCTTTTTTTTGCAAGCACTGAAAAGTTGTATTCTGTTCATTGGCTCTTAGCTCAAAGCGAAACATTTAAAGGATAGCAGGTGTGCTTTACTAGTATTATTCATATTAGTGAAATACAGTCTTACACAATGTCACGGGTTTAGGTAGTGATCTGTTTAATAAAACCCAATTCTTTTATCTTATCAGTCATTAATGATCCTTTTTTTTCCCTTTTTTTAATAATCAATATTCTAACTCATCCTGAAGCAGAGTTGGAGAAGAAAAACATATTAGAGGTAAATAGATTTTTTTTTTATTGTTACTGTGATGCAAAAATCATGATGAATTAGATCCTCTGTTTCTAGAATATATAATTGTTCCTTGTATTAGCTCTCAATGTTCCGAGTAGGTGTCCTTTTCATTGCATTCAGCAAATAGAAGAATCAAACATTTTAGCATGACAAGCTGTGCAACAGGCAAGAAATTTCTCAATAATAAATCTGCATTTACATGTAAATTTTAGCTAGTGTGAACCAGTGAATTTGAGATTTGCAAAAAACAGAGTTAGAATCCGAAGATCTAACTTCATGAATTGGAACAAGATCTCTGATAACAGTTATTCCTATTGATGATATT
>JAUBNY010001100.1:461490-477709 GCA_032275445.1 Crypturellus soui | reverse complement strand
GCCAGCCTAGCATTATAGATCCAGCCAAAATGTTTAACTTGGTGGAGTTTATTATGGCCCTTCTCTGGGGTCTGTTTATTTGGGCTGCTTTAGCAAGGTGCGAGCAGAATACATGTAACTTGAAAGTGAAAAGTGGTTATTTGTTGGTAAGCACACGCAAGGGGTAGCTAGGTTTTACTGAGCTTTTAGGCTGAGCGTTAATGTGCCAGTTACCCCAATGGCAGCCAAAGAGCAATTCCTGGCCCAGCAGCCGCGCAGATGTTGGTGGTGCCGATAGTGCAGCCGTTCCCAAGCAGACCCACTTGTGGCATCATATCTCTTCCCGTGAGGGCATTTACCCTCTTGAATAATGCCGCCCCTGCAAGGGGATAGGCCAGTGTGAGGGAAATGCACAGCTCAGAGAAGGGGTGCAAGCACTGGGCTGTGCTTTTCTTAGGTTTTCACAGTGCAGTGTATTGCTGACAGTTGTGCGTGTGACTTCTCGCACATGCAGAGCTCCTTCACTGCTCCCTGGGAATGTGGAGCAGAACAAGGATGAGAATGGTGGTTTGGGGACTCTGAAGATGAATTCATTTGCAAAAACCTTTTGTTCATTTTTTTTTTTTAATGCAGAAGTGCATTCGTATCGATTTCCTGTGTTGTTCTTCCGCTGTCATCAGGTGGGATACAAGTGTCATAGAGCAGTATGAGGGCATTATAATTCATGGTTTCTCACTAACTGCTCACAGCAAAAGACGATCGTTCCTGTCGACTGCATCCATGTTGTGCCTTATCGAAGCGAAAGGTAAACAGGCTTTTAGCTAGCTTTTCTGAGTTGATCAGAAAAGGAAATTTTGAATCTAGTCAGTTATTGACTAGATCTAGCTTGTTCAAAATCCATTTTTTCAGTATCCCCATTAAAGAGGGAATTAAAATTTAACTCAAAACAGGGTAGGTGTTTGTTTTTATCAGAGTAGATTTCTCTCCTGCACCAGGTAGGAAAAAGCTCTGTGTGTCCTTTAATTTAGGTGAAATTGGCTCCATCGTATCCACTGCTTGCTTCTATAATATTGTTAATTGGACATGGAGTCATGGAGTGAGAATGGTGTATTTATTGAGGGCAGAAGCAGAGATCTGTGCAGCCTGATGTGCTTGTTTTAGATTGTGTGTGTGTTTGTATTGATTCTTCACAAGGCCTAACAGAGAAAGAACTAGCCTGCAGTGTAGCTCCTGGGACCCAGCTGGCAAAAGTCAGCATAGCAAAGACATTAACATTGACAAAGTAGTTCCATGTAGTGGGTGAAGTTGAAGTATTTTTGTTTTATAGATTCTGCCCCTGAATACTTTTAAATTAAGATTTTAAAATGTGGAATTTGTTCTCATTAGTAAATATGAGAAATAGTATTTCAATAGTAAATTTGAAAATACACATTTTTTATCTATTTATCTAAGAAAAACATAGCAGGCTTTTAAAGGTGATAAAATGATACCATAAAATAGCATATTGGCCCTTGGGAATACTGTTCCCTTTGTTATAAGCATATTAAAATAAACTGGTATCTGCTCTTTATCTTTTCTGTCGTGAATAGAAGAGGGGAAACTGTCATAGTTCTGCAACTCCAATATTTTTGATAGTCTTAAACTCGGCTTTCTCAAAGATGATATATGTTGTAGTTCATTAGTCATACAAAAATCAATTTTCAATAACAGATTGCTCATTTCTGCTTCAGAGTCATTTTACTATAGCACTGATTAATTCATGTTACCAATAATAATGAAGTGAGCATAGTAGTTAAATGTGCTGAGCTTACTTTGAAAGTTGCAATTTTGGCCAGACAGGTATCCCAGAGTCAAATGAAAAGATGAAATTTTGTCAGGATAGGTAGGATTTTTTGCTACCCAGAAGATACCTAGAAGAGACACAACTATTAACTAATAACAAAATAAATTGCAAAAGCTATAAACGGTGAAGAGTGACAAAGAAACTATTTAACTAAAGAGTCCAGATTGTTTTTATTTAACTTGAAAGTCAAATATGTTGAAGATAAGCCTAAGAGTCAGTTTCTATCAAATAGTAATAACGTGTTCTACTAGAATCTGTGGCTAGTAAATGTATTTTCTCAAATTATTAGCTTGGGTGTGGACAGTGTTTGCATATCTCTGTCTATCCATCCATCCATCCAAAATAACAGTTATTATTGTTTCCTTTTGAATTCTACCGCTGTTACTGTATTAGATGGATGTTTGACCTTAGGCAATGCTATAGAAGTACAAATAATAATAGGAGTTATTCTACTTCAGTTTAAAACACATCTTTTCTCCTTTCTCAAGTGAAAAATACAGTATCAAATTATGGAATTTTTGTGGCTTGTGCTATGTGGAAGGTCACATATGAAATGAGGTTCCTTTGGAATTTGAAACTTTCAAAAGATAAACTTTAAGGACAGATGCCCTGGACATTGAACATCCATTTTTGTGGTTTTGTTTATACAGTAAGATAATCTTTTTCACTTCCTTTCAAAATTGATTCTTTTTTTTTGGTTTCCATTGCAGCACCTATGAATAGAAGCTCTTGACATTTTGAATCTTTCTCTACCCTTGATCTTTATATAGAACTCATTGATTTCAATTGTGTATATTGAATTAGGGTAGGATAGATGGCTTTTCATTTCTAAAAAGGTGGTGACAATGTTAACCTTTATATTGCTGTAAAGACTGTTGAATCTCATTTCATTATAAAATGCTTTAAATAACATTTTCAGGATTAAATAATACGGTTTCCAGGTCACCATAAATTGAGATACTGTGAATGTATAAAGTCAAGTAGAATGAGTTTTAAACATATTTCTCTGAAATTCACCTTTGTAACAATAGGGTAAAATGCTGATTTTTTGCTGCAATGAACATGTGGAGTATTTCAAAACACAAAACTGTGATAGTCACCTTCTCTCACAGGGAGATCTTTACATTGATCTCCCCCTGAAATTTTCCCATAGTATTCAACTGGAGAGAATAAGTTTGTCCATGTACTTTTGTCTGTCACAATGATTCAGTGAATCTGTGTCCTTCAAAATCTGTGGTGTTTATGTCTGTTGTAGACTGGCTTTAGGATGAACTACTCTACAAAGCCTTCCCTGCATTGATGATACCTCTGAAATTCTTTCCAAGTAGAATATGAGTGAAGGAAAGAATATGAGGATGAAGAAAAATGTGAAAATATTAATTTGATGAAGCCTTAGATTTTGGAGAAAAAATGGACACTCATTTCTCAATAGCTCATTACTTCTGCTTATGTTATGTATCACAGGCTATTAAAGCAATATCCAAGCTATCTAAGTTTATCAAAGTTGAAAATATAATCATTAGATTCCTGTAACACGTGGGAAAGATAAGTCGTTACGTTGGACAAGTGCCATGTTTACAAATACAGAATCAGTAAAGAGAATAATCATTTATTACATGTACAGTTTCTTGTAATAAAGTTATTAAATTGCTTTTCTGTTCATGGCATGGATCCCGGAAGTGCCACAAGCATTAAAGTGTGTATGTAAGTCAAAATAACATATATCCAGATTCAGACTACAGAAATCACCTTTTTTTTAATGTCAGATTTGAATCTCCAAATCTTGTGCAAAATGTGAAGTGAGTTGAATGCAGTACTTCTTCAGAGTGGGGAGGAATTACCTGTTTTTAAAACAAAACATAATATACTGTCTGTTAATTTCTTTTTTTTTCTATTTTTGTTCTGCAAGTGATGACAAGGTATAGTTAACATCTCGGATAACATTGTCTGGAAAAGAATGCATATGATTCTAAACGAAGCGACATTTCTCTGTAGTAAAAACAAAGATCTGTTGTTAATGTCTGCTGGATAACACTCACATTTCTGAATAGTAGTTTAAAGTACCATTCTTTATTTTTAAAGCCTCAAGTAGCTCAGAATATGCTCAAGAACTCTCTTGCAGTAGAAATGACTCTCAAAAGCTCTTTTCTGCAGGAACAAGCTGAACTGTGCGTACCTCAAGAGAGTCATCCAACAGTTTAAAGCAAGCATGTATAGAATATCTTAAGTCAGATATTCAACAAATGAGGACATCTATGAGATGTCTGTATATTTACTTTTACAAGTTTATTAAGTTTCTGTATTGGTTCTTTGTTTGTCTAAGGATTTTTTTACGTTAGTGTGAATGCTTAGCACCTGTGAAATTCTGTTGGACAGATTTTCCTTAGATGGATTCACTGCTTGTTACAAGAAAAATAGAGCAATGAAATTTTTGAATCAAATTCAATTGGGATTACTGTTACAAGGAGGTCTAATAGCAAGTGTATTGTCAGGTAGAGAGAAGTCTTTATTAATTGCACATGCTATTCATATTTTCTGTGGTTGAAATGCTTTGAAAAGGAGGTAGGCAATTCAGACGTGCAGTGGTAAAAGAAAGATTCAGTAAAGAAAAGCCTCATGCAGCTAGATTTTTAGTCTCCAGTTAGTCTCTAATTCTTTGCAATATTTACTATCTGAGAAACAAGGAGATTTGATTACTTCCATTATTTTAGCCCCGTCATGGTCAAATTGTTATGGATTCATAATAAAATGTGCTTTTGTGTTGGTGAAAAGAGCTGTGTTCGTGAAATGTGTTACATGTCTTCCATGTCTTCCATCCCTCCCAAGAAGGCGGGATGAGAGGGTGTCATTTCATACAGAAAAGTGAGACAAATGAGATCTATAGTAGTTAGTCAATGAATTCACAAACTTTCATGGTTCATTATATTTTCTAAGCTTTCGCTCCAGGCTGAAGCTCTATGTGCTTGGTGTTGTCAAGAGAATATGGACTGACACTGGACCCACCTACCATCTGCTGCAAGTGTCTTGTGTTTGCAGCAAATAGCAGAGCCTGTCTTGAGCAGGAACCATAAAAAGAAAAAAGAAAAAAAGAAACATTGGGCAAGCAAAGCAAAAGTCCAGCACTTTGGTGTTCATCTCTTAAAAAAAGTATAATAAAGCTGTTTTTTCCACTGAATAAGGAAAATAATTTAGCCCAATGTGTAGTTCAAGCTTACGCCTTGGGATATAAACATAAATTGTTTAGTTTAAGCAAAGACTTATCAAGAAATTCAAAAGAGATTGCCTGTGATAGGAATTAAATCTATTGTTAAAGGGCAGCTATAAATATTAATTCCATTTTATTTTTAAGTGAGCTCTGCCTGCAGTAAGAATTTTCTTTAAAGAGAAATAAGCTTTTTAGAACCTTACAAATATGAGTGTATATATGAGCATATACAGGGGCAATGATTATGGAATTATGATTTGGAAAGCTGCTGTAGTACTGCTTCTGACTGAATATAAAAGATTGTTTACCCAGCTTCTTTAATAAGAGAAAAAACTTGGGGCAAATCCTGGAGCGTTTGCTCAATTTTTACTCAGGCAAAACTTTCAGTCAGTGATGGGTGGAACATGTTAAAAAGGAAATGAATACCTCTTCAATTAGGTCCAAAGTGTTCCTCATTACCTAGGGAGAAGACACTGGAAAGTAAATAAATGAAAATGTGGGAATCAATAAGTTAGGGCAATTAGAGCCTGCTGAGAAGTATCAGCACAGAGTCTCATACAGGCACATTCCCTTTTAAATTTCAGTCTTGTTTATTAGCACTTACTAGGCTCCCTGACATTTCTGATTATAAAAATTGATTTTAAATGCTTACACTTCATTGTATTTTTTGTATTTGGGCTAAATTATTCAATCTGGAATCAGCCCATATATTGAATTTAGTTTTCAAAAGCTTCAGTCAGATGGTTCAGCCATTTCAGACAGCAATGTGGAAGAAAAAGTAAGTTTAAGTCATATTAGAAGAAGCAGATATTATTAGAAGAAGCTGTCGTACACCATGCATCTGAGGGCAGTTGGTTGAAGAGCTCTTGCAGTTTTGCATTTTCAAGTGAGGCTTGCTTTTGGAAGGAGATAGACAGTATTTGTGACAGAAATGCAGGGAGGTTATGGGTAGGCAACCTAAAAGTTGAGGAGAACCTTGGAAACTGGTATAATTGATCAAACAGAAAGAACAAAATGAATGTGAGCATGGAAGCCCTGACAGGGAAAGAGAAGGATGATGAGCAGAGGAGAATTGGGGAAAAGGGAGAGACTGGGCTGCTTTCCCTAACGAGGGAGATTAGGGCTGTTGGACAGGATGCCTGGGACTCTGCAGGAATGGGGCAGGTAGGTAAGAGCAATGATGAATGTAGGTTGAACGGCACAGAAAAGCAGAAGATCTGTTGAATGGGCATGAAGTGACTGAAAATTTTATTCTAACATGCCTGCACATTACACAGAATTTTAAATTTGCACAAAAGGTTTTAATTCTCTGTTATTTCCTACCTTTTGATTTTTTTCTTTTTTTGGGTGCCTGGGAGAAATGCAAAACACAAAATGATGTTACAGTTCATGCCCTCCTTCCTGCATCGGTGCGATGAATTAAACAGGATCCGTGATACAGTTTTGAAGAAGTAACAGCTTGGAAAAGTAGCTTCAGTGGTGGCGGTAGTAGATGGTCATTCTCTGTGTGCACTGCCAATGTAATAAGATATGAAATTCACTTTTCTCCTGGATTTTTAAATGCAAATATACATTTTAGGAGCTACAAGATTCCTTCTACATTTTGAATGTTTCTGTAAGAGTTCCTGTCTCAAATAGAACTGAGGCATGCTCCGTGCTTGAAGGATCTCTCTCTCTTTCCCTATTTCTTTTCTTTTTAAGGGTGGAAGAGAATTAATAGTAGCGTGAAGATTCTCTCTAGGCTCTTGTACTGTGATGACTATTGCTATGGAAGCAGATATTAGAAAGGAAAAAAAAAACTAAAAACATTATAAAGAAGTGATATTATTACAATTCAACGCTGCTGGGATTCATCAGTCTGTCAGAGAGTGATTTCTGAGTAGACGACAATCCTGTAAATATAGCATTTTATGAAGCAAGAAAAGAATTTTAGAACTGTTAGGAACAGTGAAGTATGTAATGTGGCACTCCAAAGAAAGCAAATACATTTTAGATGCAGACTTTAGAGAAAAATAATCGGAAAGGAAATACAGTATCATTTTGATATTTCTATAAAATTAGTCAGACTTTCTACATATGGTTATTTTCTGAGGTTTAAATAGTTGCAGCATGAATACTAGTCTTCATTTAATTAGGTGAGAGGCCTTCTTCAAATGCAGAAAGACGTAAGGAGTGTGTTGTTCATAGACCCCAGAGACTCTTTGGTGGGCTTATCTGTTTATAGCCTCTCAGTTTTACTGGATGCAAACTGGCTTTTTTCAATATCAAGGGAAATATGTTTTATACATGTTTCTGCTTATGCAAAAAAGACAGTGCACTTTCTTGCAAGTATAGTAGCATTTTCCTCATAGTTTTTAAGAGAAGCAAGCAATGTAAAGAGTTGATTCTCATCTCCATTTGAAGTCAATGTAATCTATCAATCTTAAGTCGCATTTAGGGAAAAAAAACCATAATATTTATTCTTATTTAGGTTGTAAGAAATGAAAATCCTTTGGCATAATTTGAACTGAGTATCCTTTCATTACTTGTGAACATGATTTCCACTGCTGTATATTAAACAGAATAACTCTACTTGGAGTGCTCGAGGGCCCCAGGGCAATTGTGTGAATGCAAATTCTGTTTTTGTAACCCCTCTTGTTATAATCATCTTTGAAATCTGAATCACATTTGAATGATACCTCATGGTCCAGAAATTTCTCTGAACTACTTGCAAAATATGTGAAGTAACAAATTAGCATCTGAATCTATTTTTTTTTCTTCCTTTAGTGCACTATAGTTTGATTATGAAGGACAGAGGTTATGATAAACAGTTTTACTGTGCTTTTATCTTTTTGCAGCAAAGGTAGCCTTGCTATCAGGCTTTAGGTTAATTTGGTATACTGTTCTCAGCAGCTGCTTTGTCAGGATGAATAAAGTATGAGGAAAATAAAAAATGTGTTTCAAAATGAAATTGGAATTGCCAAAAGTGCGAGAACTGCTGACAGGGGAGAAATCTTCACGTTAATTCACTTCACTGTATTAAATAAATAAGTTAATCTTTCTGTGAGAAATTTAACAACATTTGCTGCTGTGCATGCATGATACCATAAATCATTACTGTATTTTGAAAAGCAGCCATTATTTTCCTAGCCCTTCACCATTATTAATATTTATATTTTTTCCGTATTATTTTTAGAATAGACTTTTATAAAATAGTTTAGAAATGCCTAAGTATGTATGCGAGTTATAATCAAGCCTCAAGATTAGAGTTCTGGTCTAAATACCAAGCAACACAGGGATGCTTCCCTTTCATGATACTAAAGCATTAGTGGCATGTGAATCAATATAGGGTAATAGTGTGATCTGCATTCAGATCTGAATTAAGTTCTTGTGCAGTTAGTTGGTTTTGCTGTAGCCATGCACAGTCTAAAGTCTTCTATGCTATCATTCATAGGCAGTTGTGGTAAGTAGCTTCACAGTTCTACATATATTCAAATACACTTTAAATTTAAGCATCTTGTGCAAGTACTAGAGGGATAGTCCTCCATCATCCCTGTTTTTTCTTCAGCAATCTTTTAAGATGTGACTTCCTGATAATACATTTATTAACAATATGTAGTTATGTATCCATAGTTATTCTAAGGTCATTCAGTTTACAAAAATAGTAAATCAGTTTGGATAGATCTATGTCTGGATAGGTAGGTAGATGATACTTGGTAGCTAGCTGCTACTAAAATCTATTAGTTATCAGCATATCACAAGCACTTTATCAAAATTGCTTTATAGAACTGGTAGACACTGTCATATATATCTTATCTTGATTTTTGTAATGGTTTTAGTATTGTCTTATAAGCAAGGGAAGCCTCTAAATGGATGAAAAAGTAGTTGAAAAATGTATATAGGGAACAGATACAACCAGATCACTGTTAAAATAGAGGATTATATCAAATTGAATTTCATCGGGATTGTTGTGGATTCAGACTTCTAAATAACTTCACCAATGACTTGGATGAAGGGGTAGAAAGTGCTCAAATTTAGCTTATAAATAGCATATGTAAACATATAAACAGCTATATAAAACATATAAACAGCTTTAAAATATATAAACAGCTGATGTAAACGCAAAGTGCTGGCCCTTAACAAAGGTTTTTAGTCTTATTAAACTAGTGATATGTATTCAAATACAATTAGAATTTGAACTGACTTTGCCAAATTGAAGAAGTAGTTTAAGCAAAGATGAAAAATGATACTAGGGACAGATATCCAACAATTAACTGTGCAAACTTGCTTTGAAAGAGTTATTTGGAAGAGGATGTGTGGAATATGGCAGTAAAGGTACTTGTATTTACTGCTCACGTACATATGGGAATTCTCTTCAACTATTTGTATTTTTGTTTCCATCATCTGTTTTTTTGTTTGCTGGGTATGTCATAGATATTCTTAGGCTAATTTAAGAGACTAAAAGTAGACCTACAAGATGAGATAAATATACCTGACTGTTTAATAAAATAAAATTTAGATTTGTTCATTTTTGAAAGTTTTTTTTCATGTCTTTTATGTATCTTATTATAACTGAGAAATATGTAAAGAACATAATGTTGAAACAAAGAAAATTATTTATTAGGTTACAGCTTGTTTACAGAAAATTAGGGTGTATTGAAGATGTACAAGTTTGTGAAGGGAAAAGTGAATAATCTAAGACTTGTTAGTTCTGTAGCTTTGTTAATTTACATGTGATATATATATATATAACTTTAACTTTACTTGCAAAAATCAGAACATTTTGTGGGGACTCTTAACTGGCACTTTTCTATCTTTTGTATCTTATAGAAAATATTTGCAAATATCTTAAGAGTTGATGGTTATTTTCAGTGACTGATTTTAACTAAAAACCATTGGGTCAGCTTATTTACTGTATTATTTATTGGGCAATGAATTCATTTTTACAGGATGAGAAAACTGAAAGAAGCGAGATGCTATGAGATTAAAATGCATTTTGAATGATTATGAAGATAGATATTTGATACTGTGGCTCTGTACATTAGCTATCTTCAAGTAACTGGATACCTACTGGTACTTGTTCTAAATCATGAGTTAGTGAAAACTTTGTGTGCATATATCCAGATTAGTCTGTTACAACAAAATGTGTTTTATATAACATATTTTTAAAAAGTCGGTCTTATCAGACTTGTCAAAAACTAGACTTACGAGTTGTGTTCTAAAAAACCTTGCAGACAAATTGTGATTTGCAGTATATTGGACATTTTTATTTATTTTCATAGAGTGATTTCTCTCAGGTTTAAGATAATTAGGATCTCTTCTTTAAACACCACTCTAAGTGAGTCGACAGAATTTTCACATCATGATTTCTTAGAAGAAAATGGCAATATATATTTGAAGCTAATCTTCTCATATTTAATGAATCAAAGCAAGAAATTCAATCCTTTGAAAAGATTTTGTAAAGTTTTTGAAGTAGTGAAAAGTAGTAACACATCCAGTTCAAGTACTGTAAAGGTAAATTCTGGCATGAATTTGAACACATTCAACAACCCGGATTGCTAAATCAGAGTTAACACTAAACATGTTACCAGTAAATTTTGCTGCCAACAAACCATTGTGTTTCTGTTGGATAATATTTTAGAGATTTTAAGATTAAACCTCACATTTTAGCAATAAATATATTTTCGCATATTTTATAGCTTTAGAATTTTAAAAATGGACAAAATCTTTAATTTAGCATGCCATAGAGCATACACCAGCAGTTTTGAATGGAACATCACAGAAAAACATTTAGGTTGTTTTGAAAGTATCTACTGAAGAGCTGTGTATCATTACTACGTTTAATTGAGCATTATTTAATTAGACATATGTAATGGCCAAATAACAGTTTTATATTTGAAGATAAATATTTTTTGATGGTGTGAAATTGCCCTTGTGTATGAGACAGCAGAGCTCTTCAAATAGCTTTTTCTTGAGTAGTCAGTGATACTTCGTTTTATTGATTCTTTAGGAGTTTGCCTGTAACTCGGGGTATTCTATGTACTTGCTCAGGAAAAATGTTCATACTTCGTATGGCGATGTTCATGGGCTGGAAAAGCATTTGAAAATCCTGAGTGCAGACGATTTGTCAGCATGTGGATCCTATCATCCTCTCTGCACTTTCTGATGCTGTAATTGGTGTCTCAGAAGACATTGCAACCAGTGGGCTAAAATGGAGAGGCTCTTTTGTAGGAGAAGCTGATTCGTTTACCCCAGCCAACTTGGAAACATCCCAGAACACTTTTAGTCTGGCCTACTGTTCTGGCTTCAAAAGAAGGTTTTATTTGCATAGATCTGATGCGTAGTACAAAGACAACAACATCCCCATCCTTTTCCATATCAGAGAAAACTGTGCACATAAATTATTTTCAATTCGCAGTCTGAATTCTCTGTAGGGCAGCCTACATTTATATCATTTCTAAGCAATATGATGCTTCCTTTTTTACCATAAAACTTACTGAATGGAAGAAAATAATTTAAGACAAGTAAAGTGGATATAGTGCGTACTGCCAGCACATCTGGAACACAGTTATTCTCTAATTACCCAAGAGAGAGAAGAGAAAACTGGCAGCTTTGCTGCTATTATAAATCCTATCACTTCTAAAGGAGTTAATAGATGCCCATCTAATCAGTCTTTGTTCTCTGGTAACAAAATAAAGACTACAAAATAAAAAGCAATGGAAACTCATTGGTCTGCTAAATAAAATATGTGGTTTTGTCTACCTTTCAACAGTCCAGGCATAGTATTTAATTTGATTTTAAAATGTGCAGTATTTACAATGTTTTTGTAGATAAAATAGCTGTTGTGGATGCTTACTCAACAAGAAAGAAGCTTCTTCATTTCATCTTTTGAGATACTTGTGTGACCTACACTTCAAACCTTTCAACCTATCAACAAATGTTGTTCTATCAATTTAACCACTGGACGGAGAGCAGGTCTTCCCTGTGGCAAGGTCTCTGTTCTTTACTCTTTTAGATTTGACAGTAAAAGAAGAGAGACCATCATACAATCAAAAACACAGAGTATTTCTCACCCTTTTCTTCAAAGACAGGAAGCACAAATTACCTACCTCTGGGTAGATCTAAATGTAAAAAGAATCAAGTTCTATTAGTGCACAGTGCTGTCTCTCTAGGGCAGACAAGCTGAAAAATAGATACGCTGAATGATGTGAATAACAGCCCTATTTGGAAAGGTTCCTGAATATCATCAGGGACATTATAACATTGCCACAATGTTGCTATGCTAAAATATAGTTACAGGTTAAAGTGAACTTCATAGCTCACTAAAAAAATTCACTTAATCGGATTCTGCACCATACAGTGGTTGGAAAATCTGGAATATGCAGTACAATTTCACTTGCTGAGGGATCAAGGGGGAAAGCAATTTGAATTTAATAAGAATAGATTATGGATCACCTTGTCTATCACTCATTAAAATATCCTTCACTTCTTCATTAAAGTTACTAAATGTTCCTTTTCAATGTCCACTGAACAGCTTTATCAGAAGTCATTGTAGCTAGTTTAGCAGTGGACCTCTGGATTGTTTCTTTTTTTTTTTTTTTAATAAACACATGGAAAATATCTAATACGAATACACACATTCACAGGTATTCTAGTATTCATGTACTCTAATACTATTTTCTATAACTATTTCTATTTCTATTTTCTATAACTTTCTATAACTTCTATAACTATAACTTCAGGGGTGAAAAATGTATTTAAAGCTACAATGTAATATTAAAATATTTCCACTTTTCATTATGTATGGAATTTTCCTCTCCCATTTCCAGGACTTAAGGCTGAGTGCAGACCGGTGCCAACTTCTGTATGTGAGGATGCCATAGCTTTATCTATATCTTGCTAAAGGAGAGTAATTCCCAGATTCTCACCCATAATCTTTCAGAGTACATGGGCTACCATGACACAACTCTACAGCGAAGCACCCTAAAGCTGTTGGTGGTGGTGGTCAGTGGGAGTGGCAATATACGTTAGCAATCACATAGGAGTGTTTCTGCTGTCAGCTGGTTACAGACTGTCAACTGTAGCAGGTTCGAAACAAGAATGTGCCACAATAACCTGCTACAATCATGCAACAATAAAATGTTCCTCCCTAATAGGAGATATGGTCAGATATAGAATCATAGAATCAACTATGGTTGGAAAAGACCTTCAAGATCACTGAATCCAACTGTAAGCTCCTCAACAACCTGCCTGCAAAACCATGTCCCTAAGTGCCTCATCTGCATGTTTCTTGAACACTGCACAGGCCAGTGACTCCACCACTTCTCTGGGCAGTCTGTTCCAGTGTTTGTCTGTTCTTTCTGTGTAGAAATTTTTCCTAATATCTAACCTGAACCTCCACGGAGCAACTTGAGGCCATTTCCTCTTGTCCTACTTTCGGTAGTTATTTTGGAGAAGAGATCAACCCCTGCCTCGCTACAACCTCATTTCAGGTAGTTGTAGAGTGGTAACTTCACCCCTGAGCCTCCTCTCCTCCAAACTAAATAACCGCAGCTCCCTCAGCAGCTCCTCATAAGGCCATGTAGAATTAATGCTTTATTTTGAATGGTATTGCTGCCCTGTCCCACTCCCTTCATGTGAAGATGGACCATCAGAGCACAGTGTGGCAAGACAGAGTGGCTGGGCCTTTGTAGAGGCACAAGTGTGCCTGGGGTTCATCTCCACTGCTGGCTCCTCAAAGGAGTAGGGATGTGAGTGACAGGCTTTGCTGTTGTCTCCTGCACTGACTCATAGCAGGAAGTCTTGTCAGAACTGAAAACTGTCAAGGAGTGTTTCCATGCACTTTGTAGTCCTACCTTATTAATAATGAATAGGTGACTGGCTTGCAGTTCTTCAGAAACATAGCTTTTTTTGCTATTACACATCCCCATACAAAAATAGCATGACAAATTGGTCCAATTGCATTCCTCTGTGCTTTACCATCACAAGATGCTTTTCTGGAGATATGTTTCAGAGAGAAAAACATAGGGAGATTTGTCAAAGTGCCATTTAGTGAGCATGCCCAAACTGATACTGAATGCTTTTCTTTCCATTCTGGACCGTTTTTGAAGTTTCCAAATCAGATTTCTCTTAATCCTTTTTTTTCTTTTTCAGTAAAAATCATCATTTAATAACACTACCTCTATTCATCTCAATTAAAAAGAGAGGTCATAAGAAGTGAGGCCAGACTGTGATAGTTTGGCTTCACACAGGCACACAGGCAGAGTACAGCTTTGAAGAGGTAGCCTTGAACTTTGCAAAGCTTCTGTTTTTCATCTGAATTTTCTACTGATTTCTCCAAGAACTTTTTCATTGTAGTCACTTGCTTTTGAGCTTTATATTTTCTGGCTTTTTATTATGCAAATGCACTGTGAACTATCTTCACCCATTTTTTCATAAGAAAAATTATAATTCCTTGTAGTGATAATAAATTGTGTTTGTTTCAGATAGATAGAATCATCACTGTGTATCTTTTTGAATTCTAATGTGGCAAAACAGGTATATTTGTTAACAAGAGACCTTAATTTTCTCTGCTGTTACAAAATTGTATCTACTACTATATGAAGAGATGGGAGATCACTGGGAGTTAGGGGAAGTTCTTAATTAAATGGCTGCGCTGAGTCTGTGGATTCATAAATTGCTTAGTGGCTTCCTGACTTTGGTCTTGCTGAATTTCTCCTCCCATTCCTATGCTTTTCTTGGCAAGCAGCAGCAGAGCAGCCCCTTAGCTGTGCCAGCTGAGATAAAGATACAGGAGCTGATCCCGCTTTAAAAGTAAAGATAACAAATAAATGAGCATGTGAGCTTTTGCCACTCCCTTCCTCCCTCCCCATTCCTAAACAAAATAAAGTATTCTAGGGCTTTTTAAGCTCTCTGATCCATAAAATGGTGCCACACAGAAATATTATTGGATTCTGGCAGCAGTAAAGAGAGCAGGGCCCAGAGATAGGGACCACGGAGAAGTGGCTGGGGAGAGAAACATTTAACACTAGTTTTGTTGTCAAGGGCATCTTCACACAAAACTGCAACCTCAGAATAATACTCAGAGCAGGATTTATGTTCTCTACAGGGAGCTGGATCTAGTTTCCCTTGTGTATGTTTGGCAAATGTAAATTTAAAAATAGAAGAATGTACAAACTCCTCAGCATTTGTTCTCATTTACTTTCTAATCAGAGAGAAAATATAATACAGGTTTCATCACTTTCTTTTTTTTTTTCCTTCAGATTGGAGGTTTGAATCCCAAAGTCATTTCTTCGCAGCCTGAATGGTTGTTAGATTTTTCTTTTGAATATTCAAAACTTTAAAAGTCTGAAATGATTTTTTTTGTTTGTTTTGGAAAAGGGTTTGTGCTCTTTCTTTGGTCTTGAAGAAGCATTTGGGGCTTATTCAGTCGTTCTGTCAGATGTGCCTCTGTGGGCGATGATCTAAAAACCAGGCTGCCAGTTACCCATCTAGCTGTGGTGCACAACAGGGATTTGTGGAATATCATGGCCATTTTCTTCCTAACGATGCTGACAAATGGCTTCAGTTTAGGGTGGCTGCTTGGCCACATAATCATGGTGAAGCAGGAACTGCTTAAGCTCCGTAACTGCTTGAACATCCAGTTAATTTCTCCTAAAAGGATTGGGATATCTAGTGTTTGTAACATTAACTTGTATGTATTCTTGGTATTTGCCAGAACGATAGAATAAGAACTATTTTTAGGTAGTTTAGATTGTCAGCAATCACAGTACTATAAAATCTGATAGAATTCTCTGGAAAAAAAAAAAAGACCATAAATGGCAAAAGTAAATCAGTACTGGTCTTCTGAAAAGTGCTTGTCATAGGACCACATAATGGTCTTACTGTCTGTCAAGTTCAGTGCACGATCGTGTTAGTAGAAAGTACATGTGTTAGGACAAGTAGAAGATCAGGGCAAATTCAGAATGGTATTTCTCTTCCCAGGTTTTGTAATTTCGTGTTTTGTGACCTTAGAATTCCAACAGTGTCATGCATATTATTGCTTCTTAAGTGTTTTCTTCTGAATTTGTCTAATTACATTGGCATCTGGCACATTTAAAGCAATAAACTCAAAAATACTATTTTGAATGGTATAGAAAGTAAATAATTATTTAGTGACAATTTTACCTGATGCCCCCACATTTTTGAAACAATGGAAAATAATTTTCTTTCTT
>JAUBNY010001100.1:403126-428221 GCA_032275445.1 Crypturellus soui | reverse complement strand
CATTAACCCACAACATGAGACAGCTAGAAAACCTGCACCCAGCAACTTAAATCAGACCAATGCGTTTGTACACATATATCCTCTCCCAAGATAGCTCAGCCTGGCCTGAAGAACCCAAGCTGCTCTGCAGCCTGCTCTGCATCACCCGCTTTCTCCTACTCGTTACACTAAAAGATTGGATGTAAACAGGGATCTCTGAGTTCACACACATCATGCTACCGTGTTAGCATGTGGTAAGCACTTTTCACCATTTCAAATACATCGTCCCTTTAAAAGGAGTTTAGTACAACTGTTTTAGTCTTCTTTTAATCTTCTTTAAACAAAAACTCTTTGATTTCTCAATTTTTAGTCATTTTTCTTTTGCTGTTGTTTCTTGGAGTTCAGTTATCCTTCTTTAACTTGCGCAACAAATATCTTCCATTCTATTCTGTCAGTAAGTATGGAAATGCAAAATTTCAAAACAATGCTAAAACTTTGTGTTTTATAACAATAAAAAACTATTTAAAAATATGACAAAGGAATAAACAGCTCTAACTAAAAAAGAACCAGGATAATTTGATCTAGTATCAGCTGTCAAATAACTATATTTTCTCCCATAATGACCATTCTTTTTCACACAAAATATACTTGTTGTTAAGAACTCATTCACACCCATTTGAGCACTATTTCATTTATCATATGGAAACAATTGAAGTGAAAAGCCTCAAACAATCACTATCGGTTTGAAGTAATAAAATATCCTTTAAAGATCAAACATGAAGATGAGATGCAGGCTTTTATTTTTGATAATATACTGTTAGAAATGATTACATTACTTTGTTTGAGAAAGGGTGCACCACCCCAGCAAATGGATACATTTCTCTATTCTGCACAGGCAAAAATTGGCTAGTTTGTGAAAGCTCTGGCCTGGCTAATGCACAGCGCTCTTCACTAACGAGTTTGCCAACCCTAATGAAGCTGCTGGGAGGTGGGTCTGCCTCTGGCAGGGCTGCAGCCAGAGCAGCTTCCACCAGCAACATCGTCACTTCATTGTCACTTCAAATATGTAGGTGATGTCTAGTGTAGACTTCAGGACTTGCTGATTAATTCTCCCCATATGACAAACTGTGCTGTTAAGACTTTGTCAATAAAAGCTACTTCTAGGCTTTGGTGCTTTTTAATAAATGATGCTGTGCTCTTTCACTTCTAAAACAGTTTGGCCTTTAACTGAGATGAACTCTAATTCACTTTACTGTTTTGCAGCCTTCTTCCTAATTCTACCTTGTTTCTACATGCTTATGTGTAGTTTTGGATTTACTCTCTGACTTATGGTATTGTATTGTTTAAATATTAGACTTTCAGGTTATCAACTGGGATGTACTGATGGATTGGATGTATTTTACAGCTTGTTTGATTTCTATTTCTTTGGTTATCTAGGCATGTTGTGTTTAATTCCTTCTGTGGGTGAGATTTTTGTGGATTGTCAGTACTTTCATTTGGTATTTCTGATACACATAGTACTCTTCAGAATTAAATCTCATTTTAATGAAGTAGGAATTTTGATTCAAAAATTAAACTTCTGGATTATTTTGTGTGAATTGTTTAGCTTAACCGGGTATGATTCAAACAATGGGAAATTAGCACAATTTAAGGATAATAACAGTTTGTTGCTGTTGTATTTAATTGCCTTTTTGTTAATATATATGATAGGGATGTAAATCTGCAGATGTAAAAGAAATTGCACAAAATTTTAACAGTCACTTCTAATAACTAAAATCTTACCTGGAATAGATAGTCTTAAGTAGCATATTACATAATGTATGTTCACACAAATAAATGAAAATCAAGAAAAGAATAGAAGACACCTTCTAAATGTATTCCAGTAAATTAGTTTTGTGGTAAAGGCCACAAAAGGAGAGATACAGTGCAAGTTTTCTTCTACAGCTTGAATATCCCATAGCGACTTGTAGAATTCTAAAGCCTGGCTTCAGTAATAATAATGTAATTCATTTCCAATGACTTATGGCAAGTTCTTATGTCTTATCACTCCAACAGTTTCTTAAAATACTTCTCCACAAACACACACACATAGAGGCATGAAATTTAAGAATTTCCTTAGTGTGTTTACTTTGTAAGAGGAAGGAGAAAGGAGGTTGTTTGTTGGCTAATCTGGTATGGAAAAATAATAGAGTAGATTTATTTTGCTACAGTACAGCTATTAGCCACTAAATGAGTCCACCTTAAGATGCTTGTTCACTTCAAAATATTTCAGGATAAATGAATTCCTGATAATTTTGAAAACCACCAGATTTGGTTACAGTCATCCCTGTGGTAATCCATACTATTAAGAATTGTAGTTCCAACTTTAAAACAATGTGGCATGTGGCAACATTATCACAATCCTTATAAGAACTTCTCTTTAAGTTAAAACAAAGACTGTTGCTGTGGTGGGTTTAAGGTACATGATTTTGTTTTTGTCTTGGCATCTTCTAGCCACTGCCAGGCTTTCTATTTTTACTAATTTAGATCAAGTGTTCTCTATCACAGAGTATTTCAGCCTTCTATATAATTCATGTTTACTACAAATCAGTAATTAAATCTTCTTTTAGACCTCCTTGCTTTGGAATACTATTATTACTACTACTACTACTATTACTACTACTATCATTATTATTACTGTTACTATTACTATTACTACTACCACCATTATTACTTGTCATGTTTCATTGCTTCTCTGAAACAAAGGCATCCTCAAAAGGCAGTTAGCTAAGCATCTATCAAAGGGGATTTGTTAGGCTTGAGTTCCTGCATTTTCTTTATAAGATACATCCAAACTTGAATGTTATTTGAATTCACCTTCCTCTTTCTCTTTCTTTGGTATAATGCTTGCACTTTGTCTTTTTAAAAATCTCAAATTCAAATCTGTCTGTTTATTTTTTCCATGCTATTAGGCTACTACTATTTCAGTTATTATTTTCTTCCATAATACCCTCTGTACTCTCTGGTTAAATTCATGTTGTGACTCCAAAATTCATAGTAGAGGAAAGCTAAATATGTACCTTCTGAAGATAGATACATTAAGAAATACTCCCAGTTCAGACAATTTTGTCCTGTTCTCTCCTTATCCTTGTTATTTCAAAGTGTGCTCATATTTTATTGTGCAAATCTTTTTTCAAAGAAATTTTTTTTTCTTGAAAACTCTATCCTTACTTTTTACTCATACGGTATGTCATACTTTTCAAATATTTGTGATTTTCTATGACTATGATTTTGCCAGAAAATAAGATAGTACTTGCAAGTGTAGACAATGTCCTTTCTAGTTCAGTCATTGCTTGTTTGATGAGATTGAAATTTAAATTATCCCGATTAAAGTAATAATTGTTAGTAAAATAACTTAATATAGTCAGTTCTTTGATTTGTATACCAAAAAAAAAAAAGTGATTATTAGGCCTTTCTTAAAGTATCCAAGTATCTGAACAGTGTAATTGTACAAAATAAGATTTGTCTGCACCAAAAAGCAGATTGCAGAATTAATTGGAACTGTGCTGGCGATAAAGCTGTTAATAGGCTATAAGCACATTAAAGGGCAGTATGCAAATTAATAAAACAGAATCTCTTTCAACAAAGATTGTTTTAAGGCAATAAGGTCTTCTTAGCAATGTGGTGAAGAAAACTGCAAGCTGAGTCTTCTCATCTTTTTAAGACGTGAAGAGACGTGTCAGTTCTTAAGGATAAAGAAAGAAGTGATTTTGTGAAGAGTAACTTGTCAATGGGTTCTGTGATCTTGGAGAGATATAATGACCGCTAAACTATCATATCTGACTTTTCAGAGGTTAGAGGAGGAAAGAGGGAGTAAAGAAAATCCCATTTTAGTCCTAATTCATGATCACTTGTAGTTTGCAGATATTATGTAATTGTTTTGTTTTTCTTCCTATATTTTTTTTTCTTTTTTGTTTGTATTTTTCCCCTTGAGATGAAAGCTTGTATTTTGAATTATTTAGCAGTGAAATCAGTGGCTTGATCCCACGTGGGCAGGGTGGGGGGTTGTTTCTTAAACATGAGAGCTTTGCAAGCCCTGCTTAGAGTACAGTTACACAGAGGAGTGTGACAGAGTCCAGGAACCCTCGGGGAACAAATGGTGATAAGTAAGCTCTTAAACAGCCTTTTAGTAGTAACAGAAAGCATCTCAGGAGATATACCTGCATCTTTAAGTAGACTCCACCATTAACACTCGTTACAACAGAATTCATAGCAGTACTTAAGCATGGTTAGCAAAAATAAATGTGGTTAGCAACTCTATTCTTGAAAACAGGCTGTTTAAATAAATGGTATTATTTCTATTTTTGCTCATTAAAATAAGCTGGAAAATGATTTTCATTTATAGGATGCAAAGGGAGAAAGTAAGAGAAACACTTAAATATTTCAACAGGAGGAACAATATTTATCAAAACTTACAAAATGTGATTGAACCATAGTGCAGATCCGGGTGGAAGGGACCTCGGGAGGTAATCTGGTTCAGTCTACTCCAAGTTCTGCTCAAAACAGATTTGGTTAGGTCAGACTGCTCAGGGTCATGTGTAGTCAGGTTTGGAATATATTCCAAAATGGGGACAACTTCACAACCTCTCCCTTTCAGTGCCTGAGCACCTTCATGGTCTTATTCCCACCACTGTCATTACACTTTGGTGTATTTCAAGAGCTTTAGGTGCTCCATAGAAATGTTTCCAGCCCTTTTTAGCTCATAGGTATGGATAGATTGAAGGAGATTATAATGAAGCATTAGTTACTCAGAAACTGTATAGTACTAAATTTTCAGATTTTTTTAATTTCTGATAAGCTAAATTTGCAAGGAAAGATACTTTGAAGGAAAAATATATGTATTTTAAAGTGCTGCTCTGATGTTCTGGTTTGGTCAGGTAACATCTTTCCCAAATGCATAAGGTTTTTGAAAAGAAAAAGTGTGTATGCATAGTTTTGTTCACTGCATAAGAGATAACCACAGAATTTAAGGAAAAGCAATAGAGTGACTGACATACAAACAGTTCAATTGAAAGGCCAAAGCGGGGCCAGCATAGGACTAATGAGGTGCTTAAAGGGTTGGGGAACTTGACATATGAAGAAAGGTTGAAGGAATTGGGTTCATTCAGTCTAGTGGAGAGAGAAGGCCTGGGGGACTCCAATCACAGTCTTCTAGTTCATAAAATGTGGTTATAGAGAAGCAAGTAATCTCACAGTGATGCACATGGACAGGAAAAGAGGCAATGGGACTAAGTTACTTCAGGAAAAATTGTCTGGATATAAGAAAAAAAAATCACCATGGGAACAATTAAACATTGGCTGACAGAGAAACCAATATTTCTGAACTGGAACTATTTAAGGCACAACTTGGCAGGGCCCTTGGTGACGTAATCTACGTGCTTTCTTTCAAGGTTGGACAAGATGATCTGCAGGGGTCCCTTCCAACATGGACTTTCCTATGAGCTGTATAGCATGCGGCATTAAAGTTACTGAAAGCTCTTGATGTATCTGTGGGCTACACATGTTGTGTCAAACTGGTCCTGTCATCTCCTGGGTATATTTCTGTTATTTCTAGTGATGGAAAAGATACAGTCAACCTTCCTATAGTCTCAGGAGAGCTTTCCTTTGAACTGCTCATGTTACGTGCTTTACAGAAGAGACTTAGAACATGATGATCTGTGTGTCAGTTATGTATATTCTGCTTTTCCCATGAAAATCTAGACGTGTTTTGAGAAAGTTTTAAGCCTTTTAAAACTTGTACTTTGTGTATATTTGTTAGAGACACTTTTAACTTTGACAGGTAAAATGTCTCATGTCATAAATGCAGCTCCTGTATATGATGAAAATTCACATAATTTTCTCTCCTGAGTAATGAAATATATGCCTTCCAGGTCCTTCAGGGCTCAGGGCTGACATTCACTCTAGTAGCTGCTAGTCATTTCTGAAGACTAGTGTGCGGTCATGTATCTGAAATGAAATCAGAGAGCCAGTCTGTGTATATCCTCTGACACCTAGGTATTGTGGAAAGGAAAATCATTGAATTAAAATAAAGTGAAGAAAAAGCAAATTTTAGTGAGTGAGATAAAAATAAAGGGAAAAAATGCACTGGAATTTTATGAGAGTGCCTTATCAACTGGGTAAGACTTCAAGAGCTGGTCAGAGCTGCAAAGCTGTCTAGGCAAGGAGATATTGAGGTATGAATGGATACAGGGAAGAATGGGATGGAAAGAGTGACTCTGTTGTTGAAATTGAACTCAAAACCCAAAGATTTACCCCTGGTCCTGGGGTAAAAAATCTAAAAAGGTGAGGAATGTGGAAAAGAAAGTGGGTGAAGAGAAGGTGAAGAAGGTAAAGAAATGGAACAGAAAGGACGGATACCTCCAGTAAGGAAGAAGTCAAGGCTCTGAAGGAAGGTGCCACGGCTCTGCAGAGAGAGACCAGAAAGCAGAGACTGAACCAACACTGGAGCATCTGGGGCTTGCGGGGGAGAGAGGCGCTAACGCTGCTGCCCCCTAAAGCTCAGCTCCTGCGCTGGGTGTTGTTAAACCAGACCTTTCCCTCATTGTCCCTCTTTTGCATGCTCTTGGCCTTGTGGTGTCTGAATTCTTGAAATATGGGCAAATTCAGAGAAAGCACCCCTTTTCCTTAATGCAGGCAGTATATCCGAAAAGTCGAATCTTGCCTATCTATCTCAAATGGAGATCAAAAGTTTAGAGGACGTACTTTGACTTTCATTAATTTCTCACTGTACAGTTTCTCTGTTCCTTACCTGTCAATATAATCTTCACCTTTCAGAAGTGAGGAAGGTGCAAAGGAAAATTAATATTTGTGGAGCAGTCTGTGAGAAACATACTTATGTGATGACCACCATAGAAAAACCCTGGGGGAGAACAGGTTTTAATTGGTACACTCTTAAGTCAGAGTGCACTAACTTCTGACAACCAGACATAACTTTTAAAAATTCTCTTTAACATAATCATATTTGTCTGACAGAGGTGAAAAAGGAACAAAAAATAAAATATGATCATAAAACTAAGACAATATCATACACAATATCTACCAAACAGTATGTAGAAGGGGTAACAATAAAATTTAGTTTATTTATTTGTGTTCACATGCTGCTCAAAAATACCATAGATGATACGTGTTGGGGCTTGCTGACCTTCAAACCTCAGTAAAATGATGAATTAGACCCATAGAACCTGTTTGCCTCAGTGTCTTGGTTTGTTTTTTTTTTTCCAGTATTGTGTGTATTACTTTCATTTTTTAAATGGCAAGAGTAGGCATGCTGCATAAATAATAATATCATTAATAAATGTTAAAGGAAAGATTATCTAGCATTTTGTCTAGCATCCTATCTAGCATTCTGTGCTAGTAGGGAATGATGTAAGGATCTTCTGTTATTTTGTTTTTATTTTTATGACAGCATTTTCCCTTAGAACTACTCTGAACTGTGAGTGTGCATTTGTATGTGTGTTCCAGGGGGAATCTAACATATTTACCATCTCATTTTGGACATGGGAGGAAGGGTAATCCCTTGTGTCTAACTCTAAAGGGAAGCAGATACAAACATCACATTATGGTGTACAAGGAAGGGCAAACAGATTTGTCACTATAATTTATTTTCTCTTGATAAAGGGAAAAAATAATAGCTTTTACGAGTAAAAATAGATGCATTTAAATTTTGGATCTGCTTACAGTAAGGAAGTCTTGCAATCTAAGTGAAAAAAGAAAAAAATATTATGAAACTAGCAGAAAACTAATTTTTACTTTTAATTTTTACTTCTTCATAGAAGAAAATTTGAAATTCAAATCATTATTTGATGAAGAAGGCTATTAAAAATGCATTAGAGTTGAAAATATAGTTGTATATAATTGTCATAATAGATATTCCAAATGAATTTATTCCCAAAGACAATTAAGCTAAAAGAATTTTCAAATAATCAGTTAAAAAATAGTTAATTTTAGAAACAAAGGAAATGAATACATTTTGAAGAGTTTGTCAAAAAATTAAACTATCATCTACTTAAAAATAAATACCTAGAAGAGGATTTACATCCCTACTCAGAATCTTTTTTATTCTTTCTACAGTTATAGCAAATTCATAATTTTTCTTTTGCATATCATTCACTTTACCTCTCTGTTACACATTTCTGGACCACTTGATGTCTTTGTGTGCACATATTTGCATGTACATGCTAAATTTATGTTAATTTAAACTCACAAATTCATTCTATATGTGCCATTTTTTCATAGAGTTGGTAAATTTTTTATACAGAGCATCAGGGACATCATAAGTAGCTTATTAATACTTCTGCGCATCTGAAATTTTTTAATTTGCACATTTGTACTTAAGAACAACAACATCTAAATGTCAGTTTTAACTTCATGGCATTGGGAGGGTGTTATTTTTAGAGATTCAGACACATATGAACACCTTCTAAAATCACTGGCTTTTCTAAATGATATTTTTTAAGAGTCATATTTGTGTTCATAGTTTTACTCTTCTGCAAATATGAACCACAGACTCCGGTTGCCAGCGAGTGTCTCCTTGGCTGTGCCTGTGTGCGTGCAGTAAGCCCAGGCTTGTAAAACTTCTTGCTGTTCAGAGTCAGTTGAGGATTTACTGGTCAGCACACAAGATTATTCTGTGTTTGAAATTAAGCAAGTTCTGAAATTTAATTTCTAGCCTCTCAGGGCAGTGAAAAATTCAAGAGTTAGGGTTATGCATTTTTGCCATAAGCTACATACTTGTCGCTTATTGTGCTCTGTGAGGTTGTATGTTATAATTTTCTTTGATTTATTTTGGTTTGAAATATTTTCTGTTTTAATAATAAAAAAATAAGCTTATCTAATGAGATAAGTTTGGGAATTATTAAAGGTCAGGCAATTTAACTAAAACAAAAGGAAATACTGGGAAAGTATGTTTCTTCTTTTTTAAACTCAAAATACTTTTAATTAACTTTTAATTAACTAATACCTTTGGGCTGAAACAATTTTGGAAAGGTTCAGGCATAATCTGGTAAACTGTGGAAATGATAAAAGCAAAAAGCTTTGAAAAATGAAAATGGTCTTTAACTGTCCAGGATATTTTAATAACCTCAGAATGCTATTAAAATTCATATAATGGTCTAATTCATTTACACATTCATTGTGAAGTATGGCCCTATTACTCTGCTTGGATAATTAAACTAAAGTAATGAAATGCCCCATTTTGTTTCTCAGACATAAGTGCGATGTTGCTGTTTGCATACATAGTAACTCTAGAAGGAACTTTGATATTAAAAGTATCTTTTTTATTTTTCAAAAATGAATCTGGGTTACAAAGGACAGTACATGTTTAATATAAAACAGTAATTATTTTAAACTTTGTCAACACTCACTGTTCAGGAAATGGGATTGGGGTAGACTCATGTTTTTTACAGAAAAAAAAAATCCTTGTGAAAATACTCTTGAAATGTGAAGGCATTTTTTTTTTTGGTATGTATTTAAAAATCCAAATTAAAATTCCTTCAAATGGAAGAGGCACATGTGCATGCACACATACACATAAAAATTGTCAGCTTTTATCTATTGCTTTAAAACCCTGGGCCACCAGTAAAAGTTGAAAAATCTTTTTAGGATTTGAACAAAAGTTCTCCAGTTCTCACAGTATTATAATAGCACAGTTCAAGAGAAAGTGAGGCAATCTGATTTGATGAAAACTCTGTGTTTCTGTCTAATAAAAGTAGTCAGTAAAACTTAATCAACTCAATCTGCTATGGTTAAGCAAACCTTGTAGGCTTGATTCTTTACAATATACAGAAACAATATAACATTAAAAATGGAAAGCAAAATCTAATCAAATAACTTGGGGTCTTGCCTTTATATTAGTGATGAAGGGACTGGAGCATCTATCATATGAGGAAAGACTAAGCCAGCTAGGCCTGTTTAATCTGGAGAAGAGAAGATTGAGAGGGGATCTGATCAATATGTAGTAGGACCTGAGGGGTGATTGTAGGGAGGATGGGGCCAAACTCTTCTTAGTAGTGGCCAGTGACAAGGGATAATGGGTGCAAATTGAAACACAGGAAGTTTAATCTCCATATGAGGAAGAACTTATTTACTGTGAGGCTGACAGAGCCCTGGAACAGGCTGCCCAGAGACGTTGTAGGGTCTCCTTCTCTGGAGATCTTCCAAACCCGTCTGGATGCCACCCTGTGCCATGTGCTCTGCCACCCTGTGCCACATGCTGGAGCAGTGCAGTTGGACTAGATGATCTCTAGAGGTTCCTTCCAACCTCAACCATTCTGTGATTCTGTGTGATTCTGTAAAATCTAAAATAATAAAGAGTTCATAACTGATGGTGGTTAAGTGGCCAGTATGATATGAGCCTGAGTACCTGGATAGTCATTCTTTTGCAAGGCAGAGTTATATTAATAGTAGTTATTATTTAGGAAAGGGAGAGAGCTGAAGTAGTGACCTAATAACTTATCTTTATTTTAAATTTGTTTATGTTTTGAGAAATAAAAAAATAGAAATTTCATTTGCTATTTAGTTTCAAGCGGCACAATGTAATCTGCATTCTTCAAATATACCAGTAAATTTAAACTTTCACATTTTAATCTCAGTTTTATTTGGAAAGCAAGGGAAAGTTACATGATATCCCTCTGTCCCTCTCCTATCAGAGCTGAATATATTTCTCCTCACTGAACTTCACTTTTCTGGCTGCTTAGATTAGGTTTTCAAATATAAATATATGCATCTTCTCTTTATCTTTCTTTAAATCCACTTCTGAATTATAGGGTATGAGTCCTCTTACAGTCGGTGTGGTCTCCATGTAGTGCTTTTGGGAATGAACATTTACTTGGAAGCAGTTCCTTTAACCCTTACTCGTCTGAAATAGCAGCTGGAGACCTGCCCCAAAGGCATAATGTGGAGGTTGAGAAGTCACTTGTTGGCAAAATTCCTGGAGAATGTTGTTACCATAACAACTCGTCCCCTTTCAGAGATAAATCCATGTGCAGAGATGGAGATAAGTCTTCACTTTTTTTTCCATGAATTGTTTTTCTTTTACATGATGACAAGATTTCTCTTCTTCCTTCTTACATTCCTCTGGAATCTTGTGCTTTAGCTTTTACAGTTCTTTAATACAATAGACTTTCCTGCATCTTTCTTGCTGTCTCTCACACTTCTCTTCCTTAAGGTTTAGTTTTTGTTTCCTTGGATCCCTGTTCCCACTGTTGATAGTTATGTGCAGTTCTTGTGCAAAATAAGCTGTAATAAAGTTAGGAAAATTAATTTCATCTTACATGCTATGCAAGCCTAAACCTGTATGAGCATGCCCAAAGGTCCCAAGAAACTTAGAGATCTTTCAGTTTCCCTTTCTTCTCCTCATACGATGGGAAGGACCTCTGGTGGTCTTTAGTCCAGTGTCACTGCCCAGAGAGGCTGTGGCGTCTCCTTCTCTGGAGATCTTCAAAACCCGCCTGGATGCCACCCTGTGCCATGTGCTCTGGGTGTCCCTGCTGGAGCAGGAGAGTTGGACTAGGTGATCCCTAGAGGTCCCTTCCAACCTCAACCATTCTGTGATTCTTAAGCATTCTGTCTTACTCATAGTCTAACCTATAACTAATTTTCTATATATGGCAATTATTCAGCTGGATTATTACAGACAGAGTTAGTGAAAATTGAGCAGAAGGGAGGTGTTTAGTTTGAGTTACTGCTGTTCTTTTCCTTCCACCTGAAACGGGTCCATTAACTCCTTTTTTTTCTTTTTTTTCCAGATGGCAGGACCGTTCAGTGCAACTTTAGCATGGTCCCTTTGCCCTTCATTTTCTGTATTTATTATAATATACCTCTTACTATTTTCATTATCATATTAATTATTATAATATAGCTCTTTTTGCTTATAAAGCTGTCTGAGGTGTTTCCATGCTGTCCGGGGACTGGTCACTAGAAGCCCTGCTCTTTGCCACTGCATTGACGTTTGCTTTCTTGCCTTCCTGCATGCTTCATATGACACAACAGATGGCCATAGGGGGACCATTATAAAGATATAAAAGGATGAGCAATTGCATTTTGCAGTTCTCGCCTCTGCTTCAGTTTTTCGTTAGCTAGGAATTAAATGACAGGAAGGAGGTGCACAATGCAACACAGAAGTACATTTATGTAAATTCAGACCTTTTCCTCTGCCCAAGCAATTTCCAGGACTCTGCACAGCGGAAAAATATTCAATACATGAAATCGCATAATGATTTCCCATCCCAGTTTCTTATGAGTGTCATACACTTAGAAGAATTCAAAGAAGATGTACTCAGGAATGAAACATTTGAGTTTTTATACAAGTTTCTGATTTGAAGGGTTTTTTTCCCTTCATCTTTTCCAGAGCTGCTCTTTTATTTACAATTGGAATTTTATTTCTAGTAAAGTGATACAGACGTCATATGCAATTTGACTGTACTATTACTGTAATGGTGGGAGAGTTATGTGATCTTTTTAATCATACCATTTAACTGCCAAATTCCTAGGTATGTAATAGGCTCATAGCATTTATATGTCAATGTAGCACAAATAGCAGATCCCTATTCTATATTTGCAATATTGTTTTTATTGTACTAATTCAGTAATTTACCGTGTTGCTTAACTTGGCACTGGGAATATATCACCTTATCATTTTAGCATGAAAATTGCAATAGTTTCAAAATTTTCATTTGTAAAAATTACTGCAATTAGTTTTAGTAGTTAAACCTGAATACGATGTTTAAATCAGATGTTTTGCATTCCAATCTTATGTTTTGGATACTAAATCCAAAAAAATGAATATTTCAAAATTTGATATCCTCAGAATTTTTTTCAGGTAGCTCTCTCTTTTAATTTCTTCCTTTATGATTGGAGGGTAAAACTTTAACATCTTTTATTTTAGACTGATGCTTAGCAGAGTACTTTTCAGATTTTTTTTCACAATTTGGAGGTATCCTAAGTTTTTTTTATGAAGTTTCTATTTCTTCCTGAATAATTAATAATGTTGTCTTTACCCAGCATCTATGAGATTAATGCTAAGTAAGAAAGTGATGTTATGCAAATATTAACAACAGAATGCAGCTTTATTTTAGTGGCATGTATTCAGCTTCTGTTTCATTCTCTTTGGTACCTCTGCAGTCTGTCTTCTCCTGCATGTTTATTAGAACCAGGCTAATCTTGTCTGTACTCTACTTACTGCTGCCTTAGTCTTTAAATATCTTTAAATATCTTATTCCAAAAAAGAGCTGAGTGCAAATCGAACAGAAACCATATTAACACCTTATTCAATACATGTACTTATGTTAGTATGAGATAGGTCCCTTGCTTTATCCAGCTCTGTTAACAGAACAGAATCTTTCCATACAAATAAGTAAACAAATAATTATCTAGTGTAAGTAAATGATGAAGTATGCTTTTATTTGTATTTTGTTATGCTTGAATGCAGTTTTGTAACAGTACGGATCATTTCATTGTTTGCATGTTTCTACTTTTAGAATAATGTTACTCTAGTGCTGGTGTCAAATGAAGTAGATTTTTTAAATGCATGTGTTGTTTTTCCATTTGTTTTATCGAGTTTGGAAACCCTTTGAGAATGTTGAACTCTGAATTCCCTAGATGGCAGTTAAAAGAGATCCTTGGTAAGCTTGCTAAAACGCTCTCAAAATAATTATCCTGAGCTGAGGATTTGAGCTGAGTTACCCCAAGTGCTACAGGGAACCCTGAATGTTCTAGTAGTATAGTCACATGTCTGTTATACAATACAATTTTGTGGAAGTAATTTGATAAGTACTGACTAATATATTTACTTATTCCTAAAATTCTTCCTCTTTGAGTAAAGCTGTGAGTAGTTATTAAGAAAGTGCTAGCCAAAAGGTCAAAATAAATGTTGTTGGTTAAGAAGAAAGATTCACAACTAATTTGAGCCTTTATTTAACTAAATGTATTTCATTTTAATCACCTTTCACATCTACTGAGCTACTTAACATAACAAAAGCAAAATAAATAAATAAGGGTAGGTACCTTGTTTGTGTTTCATTGATACTGAATAGGTAAAAGATACTGAAGATTATGCTGAAACCTGTTTTATTACATTAAATCTATGGATAACTTAATGAATATGTGATTCTTCCAGTTCTAAGGAGCAGGATCCAATTCTTTGCTGCTTTCTTGGATGGCCTCACATCATTTTAATGTTTGTGTTGTAAAATTTGTATCAACCAAAGTCCTATTAAGACCAAATCCTGCTGCTTAGAGAAGGATAATGTAAGGTCCACTAATATCTAAGTTTGAAAAGTCTCATACAGGCTTTAATAATATTGGAAGAAATGGACCACGATTCTTCCTTCCCCAGATGTCTTCTCCTGCTTAATATTTGCATCACTGTTTGAAGTGTTCATCCTTCAGATCAGGGTTTTAACTCTTCAGAATTTGGAAAAATCGCAGTGCTGCATTAAGACAATATTTTTCTTCAACTCTTTCTGACTACCTTTTCTTTTTAATACTGTGATTTTCCTATTTGTATTTAATCCTGGAAGGCTGTAGTCATATACAGTATAGTCAGCAGGCAAGCAAACTGCATTCAGCTTACTATTGCATGTTTTTATGATCAATACTGTGTTGCCAATATGTGTTCAGAAAAAATGATCACTAAAACCCAATACTCAGCTGTGAAAAGTCAACACACTGGAAAGAACCAGTTGCCACTTCAGTTCTCCAAAGCTGGCCTGACTAGTTTTAAGTTAGTTGGCATTTTATTGTTGGGAATTTTTTAATAGTGTTATCCTTGTTTTCATAACCAGTGATACTCATCTCTCTATAAGGGTGTTTCCATAGTGGTTGACATCTTGTGAAATTGAAGTGTGTGTGAGAGGGAAGAGTGTGCCAGCATGTGCAGATTTTTAAATAATAGTAGGAAAAATGCTCTTGTTGAATGTGAGCATGAGTGTCTGTTGAAGGCTTTGTTATTGTTTTTGACCATATGAGTTTCTTTAATGGATTAAAACAGTAGAGGAAAGGAGGGACAGGCATCTAACGATATTTGAACGTGTTGAGGTTGCTCAGGGCTATATTGCCCAATTCATGCACTGGCTATATTTGTACAAAGTAGTCTTTCCTGAGTAGAAGATTGGAAAGTCAAGGGGAAGAGATATTTCCAGCAGGTGATTTGTGGTTTTCTGCAGGGGGAGGAAGGTTGGCTTGAATTTGTTTGCTTGCTTTGTCTTCCCTCCCACTTCCCTCCACATCCTCTCTCTCCCATCTGGGTGACCACTAGGACTGACTTGGTTCAAGCAGGAAAGAAAGGAATTGCCAGCACAATAGTTCAGACACCAAATGGGGAAAAAAGTCTAAGACAAAGGAGGACTTAATGTTGCGGACCAAAACAAGTGCAAAAGGTGCAAAGTGCGAATGGGACTCAAGGGTGGAAATGTACTTTGAGGGACAAATAGGACCAGGCTATTCCCCAAGAGCTTCATAGAGGAATATGTACTTGTGATGAGATGTTGTTGCTTTGGGTAGTTTTTGTTTGCTGGTTTTGAGTGTATATGTGTGTGTTGGGGGTAGGGGGGGAAGCGAAGCAAGCGTTGCTGGAAGCAAATTGGTTACAGTTTTGGTATTTATGCCTCATTCTCCAGTGCTTCCTGTCCTCCTCCGCAGCATCATTCCAGTGGAGTGGTTGTTTTGTGCAGCTGAGGAGTGTCCAAAGTGGAGGGTTAGCAGTCTAAAAGGAAGCTTAGCATCCAGGGAAGCAAATATTTTAGAGACTAAATAAGCTAAATAAGCATTCTTGAAATTTCCTGTAATTTACTTGGGTAACAAGCATGGTCGTGAAAAGATGGCTACAGATTTCCACAGTGTGATTCAGAAACTCCCAGTCAAAAGAAAAGTATTCTCCCTATGTGGAAAATGCCTCTTTACGTGGATGAGATGTTACAGCCAGAGCTCAGCATGAGTGCGAGAGTTCTGAAATGTCATATAAGACGCGGAAGGGCTAGATTGCTGTTAGAGAAACCGGTTGTCTGTACCTTCGGAGCTGTGTCACCAGCAATCTGTGAGCTGATCTCTTTGACTGGCCAGGGGTAACTTTCCTTTAGAGCTGTTTCGAAGCTTTTTTGCACAAGAATTCTGAATAGTTTCCTTGATCATCAGCCTATGCTTGTTTATCTTGCTTGGATTTAGGCTATTGGTACCTGCCACTGCAGATTTATTAACCGTTTTCCTGCACATGAATTATATCCTAGGAATCCACAGCATGACTTTACTGAAAATAGATGAAGATTGTCTTAGCTAATGAAAAGATGTGGTTAGATTTCTAAACTTTTTCAGGATGCATTCAAGTTCTTTACAAAATCTGCTAGCACAGAAAGGCACTTTAAGCAAGATAAGACCAAGATAAATTGTAAGGATGAAGATAGGAGGAAGTGCATTGCATTGCTTACAGCAATCTTTGGCTGATTCTTAAGTGCTCTAAATATATAAGGAGCAGAAAACTAACTATAGCCTCTTTTGCATTCTCATTTAGAGCTTGACATTCCTCTGCAAAGCAGCTTTGCTGAACAATATGAGACTTGCCAAAATAATTTGTGTGCAGATCGTGTGTTTCTTTTCCTGAGATGTAACCTGTTGTGGTTAGCAGTGTTCATGTGGAAGCTTCAACTTTTGGCTTACCTAGAAGCTTCCAGGTAATCTAAATTCCTAGTGGCAAGAGGAATCAATCAACAGAAGCTGAGCTTGGAAATACAAATACAAATCTAACAGAGCCTAATTTTTTCATTGGAGGAATGAGATGCTGGCTTTACCAGTCCCAGAATATCCTCTACCTTGTGACCCTTCAAGGTTAGTCCTTCCATCAGATTTTAATCAGAAGGAAGAGTTGGAGGTGTTTGTTACGTTGGCATCAAAAAAGTTGCAGACTTTTATATAAATAATGAACTAAAAAAAAAAAAAGCCTGGCATTTTTTTTTTCATATAGATTAAGTAGTTATTCACAAACTTCTTCCCTATTTCTTTACTGTTTTGTTCTTGTGAAAAGGACTAATATGATACAGGAAAGAAAAACAAAAAAAAGATCAAGAGATCAAGTAGAAAAACAAAAAACAAGAATATATATGTGTGGGATGCAGAGTGATGGACATATGAGGCAGGAATTACTGATGAGGCAGGAATTACTGATGAGGAGTAGGAGAGCTGAGAAGAGGGCCAGGTGCTAAGAGTCCCTGATGTGTACTGCATCGAGTACCATATGGAATACTAAATGATAGTGCCAGCATCTAGCAGAGAAGAGCATCTCTTAAGTTAACATACTAAAAAAGTTGTAAACTACATGACAGTGGCTTAATACAAAAGATTACTTTTGCTTACTGGTAGGATCATGAAAGATAAGGTTAGACAAGAAATCTATTTGCAAAATTACTCAGAAAAAAATAAGGGCTTTTTGTTTTTTTTTTATTTCATTTGATGCTTATTTTGTTCTAAAGGGATATAATGGAGGGATAACAACACTTTGTTTTTTTGGTAATATCAGCCAAGACTTAGGCAAAGTTTAGTGCCACCATTGATTTGATTTGGTCTTATTTTTTGAAGGTCTAGGTAGCATCCTTATGTCTGTAATAGCCATAAAAGTGTCCTTTCATTCTGTATTCCTACATGTAAAATGCAATCAATGATTTAGATATTTTTGGAATGTCTTTTGATTGTGAAAAGCAGCAGTATTTCCAGTGAATTAATTTATGTCTTGTCTGTAAGGCTGTAGCACAGCAGTGAGCAAATTTACTTAAAAAAGTTGATATGCCCAATTCACTGTTCACATAAAACAGATTTTTAGATAAATTTTCCACTTGAAAGGCCTTTTAAATGTTTTCTAAAGTTTGAAAAGAGATGCTTTCTAATCTTTCAAAAGAAATTATGTTTATATTATAAGGAATTACTTTATCTTTTTTTTGTGATTTTGAATAAAATATAAGTTGATGCACTTTCCATTTTAAAAAGTATTAATTTTCTTTTTGAAGAAGAGATCAAAATTAAAACTGAATTTGGAAATTTCAAAAAGGCAGTTTGATTGTCTAACCAGAGTTTGGTTTTCATTTCTATATACAATATAATATAAACTCTCTGGTGTTTATTGTTTTTACTCATAAACATTCAGAGGTTAGAAAAATGACTCATGCGCCACTGAAGTTAAAAACAGATTCCTGAATCTAAATGACTTTATTCTTTCTGTCAGTGGGAGGAAAAGAGAAAGATTTTCAGAGAATATTTGCTCTTGTGCCTATGCCCTGATTATGAAAAGACGCACAGAGTACAGTTTCAAAAGATGAAGGTGAAAGCAAAAGTTATACATCTACAGGATTATTAAAAATTAAGCACTCACTAAAGGGTGAGTAGGTGGCATCACCCGTCCTCTTGTTATAACTGTCTTTTTTTTTCAGCATGTTCACTTGCTCAATGAATAAAACCAGAACTACTGTTTTAACTTTTATGCAATTTTTAATTCATTGCTTTATCAGACTTGAAGATGGGATTGTGTCCTAAACCTCAGTTATTTTTTCTCTTTATTTCTCCTAGTAAATAAATAAATAAATTCTAATAAATTCTATTTTTTTGCTAATTTACCCAATAGTCTTAAATATTTTTCTTAACAAAAATCTCTCCAAAATTCCTCTATCTTCAGAGTCTCCTCTAGACTCTTATGATGTTTTATAGTCATCATCATAAAAATATTATTTCCAAGAAAACACTCAGTTTCTGGAAAATGAATGATTTCAAGGCGAAAGATGTTTATTTAAAAAAGAAAAAGCTTTTTTTTTTAACAGGCAGAAATATTTTCATTATCAATGTCAAACTGTTGAAGGCTTTTACAAGAAAAGAAATGTCTCAGAATATTTCATCATAGTTGAAAATATATCCATTTTTGTGAAAAGGTATACCCTGTCTCTCACAAGAGGAATGTTACTTCTGCTGTATCTCTTACTTTGAAACAATGAATGATTCAAAAAAAAAAAAAGATTTTAAAAATGTAGAAGTTGGAGATACTGGAGACACATAACTCTTTGCTTGTGAAAAAAGACTTCCTAAAAGCTCTGTTATGTCGAGGAAGAAAATGGGATTGTTTCCCCAAAACACTTGCGTTTTTATTCTACCAAATCACTTGTGTGTGTACTAAAAATTCAGGACATCAAGATTTAATCTTTTCAAACATGGATTTCCCCTGAGCAAATAAAAGCCTATTCTTTGTTCTCTTATAGTATTTCCAGATATGTGAATTATCTTGCATAGAAACTGTTCTGTCAATATATTAAATAAAGCAGGCTTAATGTAATAAATAACAAGAGTACTACTTAAAATCAGTTAGTATTTTTCATCCCAAAATATCTTAAATTTATGTTGACCTACAACTCAATTTGCCAATCATGGAAAAGATCTTCATTGACATCAATAGTCACTTTGCATATATAAGATATTTTAAAAACAATTTCACCACTGAAATGTGTGCATTTTCAGTTTCTGAGTTAATATCTGGGAGAATAGTCCTAAACTGACAATGTCAAAGTAAGTTGCTCTCACTTAAAAAAAAAAAGTAAAATTATTGTGATAGTATTTTTTTTCTTTTTTGCTTAGTCCTTTTGCTTCCTAAAATACTGTACTTGCTCACAACTATCTTTCCAAAATAACTTAACCTTGTAAGGTGAGCAGGGGTGCAACTTCAACAAAAGTAGGAACATCCTCATTATTAATGACGTTAAGTAGTCCTGCAATATCTATTAAATCCTTGTGACAGCACTCACCAGTTTTACCATTGACCTATCATGGATTTACTAGGTAACTTTTCAATTTATAAAATACAGTTGCTCTGTAGATTGATTTATCCATCGATAATATTCTGTGTGTAAAATGGTGAAACTTTGGAATGCAAAGTTTTCCAAGTCTGAATGGAAAATGTATAGCAAGGTACTCGGGGATGCACTGAGTACAAGTCATTCTTGACCAGTCTTACATATTTTCTACGTGTAGCTGAGGATGCTGAGAGAGCTAGCTGATGTCCTTGAATTGCTGTTCCATCAAAAGTCATGAATATAATAATTTGCCAAATAAGGCAAACGTTGTACCCATAATCAGAAATAAGGCCAAAATGCCAATCTGGGAACTACATCTCTGTCAACTTCACTTCAGTTCCTAGGAAGATCTATGGAGCAAGTCCTCTTAAACACATTTCCAGGCATGTGAAGGAACAGGAAGTGATTGGGAACAACCATCATGGATTTACAAAGGATAAATCATGCTCTCTATGACAAAATCACTGGATTGAGAATGAGGACAAAACAGTGGATGCTTTTTACCTGAGCTTTGACAAGCTTGTCAGTACTGTCTCCCACATATTTTTAAATGTGGGGCATAGATGGGTGGACATCTAGTTGGTAAAAAGAACTAGCTGGAAGGTCAGTCTGAGAGTCATGGTTAACAGGTTGTGCTCTGCTGGTCAGAGGGGAGTATGTGTGGATCTGTACAAGGACCTGTCCTGGTTAACATATTTATCAATGGCTACAAGAAGGTAGTGGAGCCGCTGTCATCAAGTCTGTGCATAGCTCTATACATGGGAGAAGAAACTTACACAGTTGAGGGCAGGCTGGAGGAATGGGCCAGCTGGGACCTTGTGAAACTGGACAAGGACAAATGTCACGTCCTGCCCTGGGAGGAGCAGCGCTGCAACGCTACATGCTGAGAAGTCCCCGGTAGCTCAATAACTGAGCACGAACTGTGCACCCTGACATCTAGACACTGCCCGGTTTTGGGACCCCAGTGAAGGAAAGCTACTGGTAAAGTAGACCAAGTTTTGTTGAGGGCCACCAAGGTAGACACCTGCCTGTATATTCAGTCCTGGTCATAGGACTCAAAATATATAAATCCAAATTCATAATTTCCCTTTTTATTTCTCTGTCTTCTTACTCTTCTGCCTTTTTTTTTTCTTTTTTTTTTCTTTTGTGTGTGTGTGTGTTTGTGTGATTTTTTTCTTGCTACATATTCCCATTTTTTCACTGTTCAATATAAAATCTTCCTTTTGAAAACAAGCGTTTGTTGCATCTGAAAAGGGATACTAGAGCTGTAACAAACCCTATGAGAATTTAAAACACAAATTCTCTCCAAAATCCCACTTTAAGGCCTTTAAGTACCTTTTTCACTAACCATAGATGGTCAAACCCATACAGATGACATTTAAATAAAAAACTAGCAATTCCACGAGGCAGGTGTTTTGTCTGGAAAAGTTATAATTGTGAGTAGACTTTATCTGTTTATACTTAAAGAACTGAGAAAGGTTTTATAAAGAGAGGTGCTAAGTAGTTTGAAATAGACTGTGCTTCCAGATCTGTTTAAAAAATGTACTTTTCTTTCATTTGTGTTATCTACTCGCATCAAAAGAGGCTGGAAATAGATGTGTTGTTTTTACTGTATGTTCACTGTAATGCATATAACTTTCTTGATAAACTTCTGAGCTATTTGGAAAATAAAATTAAATTTTGAGTTCTGACAAAGAGGACAATTATACTTTAAATACAGATAAGCCTGTATTCGTTACAAATGTAGTGACACTAATGGACATGATAACTTGTCTAAAAAGATGTTGCTGTTTATACTCTCTGTATATTTGATGCATATTATGAAAAAGATAAAACTTCTATGAATATAGAAATTGGAAAATACTTTATAGAAGAATAACAAGACCACTCAGAGCTTTATTAAAGAGTTAGACCATTCTTTTTTGACACATTAAATTTTATAGAAAGTTTTGCCGCTTCAGATTCTACCTATTTATATATTTTGGGTTTGGTTTTGGTAGTGGCAAACTTAAAACTTAAGTAGTGTCATTAAACAAACAAAAAAGGCATATCATGAAAATTGAATAGCTATAATTAGTATTTTTATTTATACTTTTTATAAGTGGCCTAAAATATTTTTCTTCATTTTAAGGTAACTGAGCTGCATAATATCAAAAACATAACCAGATTGCCTCGAGAGACTAAGAAGCATGCAGTGGCAATTATCTTCCATGATGAGACGTCAAAGACATTTGCGTGCGAGTCAGGTAAGCAATTGCTACACCAGTTTGAAGAAATCAAGTTAACAGTACAAGGAATCGCTTAAGTGAATTACCTCGGAACACCAGATAGGTATCCTCAGCTTAAAGGGAATTTGTTGTAAACAAGAACTTTGGGTTTTGATGATGAATTTTGGGGGGTGGGGCTTTTTTGTTGTTTTTTGTTGTTGTCTGGGGTTTTTTTGTTTGTTTCGTTTTGTTTTTGTGAACTGCTTGAAAGATGTTGTGGGTGTTCAGAGTTCTTTCCTCCATTATTTATCTTTGACTGGATTTTGCACCCTCATAATCTAACAGCTCCGCAGATTTTCTGCTAGCCTTCTAAAACCAAGTAAACAATAGCTATAGGGTAATATTAAGTCAAGATGTGAAACGTCATATTCAGTTTTTAACCAAGTTTTGCTATAGGCATTTGCTAAAGTAATAATAATCCTGCTGCTGCAAGGAGGTAAATAACAACTAAAACCTCAGGATATTTTACAGCTGTATGTCAAACACTCTGCAGCTTGAACCGCTACATGGTATAATGACTAAGTAAAGTTGAGAGCTGACTTCATGGTACATACTGACAGGCAGCTAACTAGCGTTTGCATCAAATGATGTATTACTAATTTACCTATTTCTTGCTAAAAATATGATTGTATATTTCATTTGGAAAAAAGTTTAAACAAAGAAACAAATCTATTGTCATAATATTCTATATATAATATTTCTATGATAGGTAGGTCTTGCTCTTACTGTTAAAAAAAAAAAGCTTTACTTTTAGTTGAAAATTATTTGTTGTGTTGATTCTCCTCTTCTTAAGGAAAAAATAGAAAAAAAACTTGTTTCTTAGGAATGAGACAAATTAGTTAATATTTGTACTGCAGGATCTTCTAGGCTATTTCCAAATTACCGCTGATTACCACTATGGTTTTCAGCATGGATTATTTTCACCAATGAGAGCAAAGATGACTTTGTTCTGTATTTAGTGTTTGAAGAATTTGACAAATAATTCATTCCAGTGGAACATTGCATGTAATTCATATCAGAGGCATATTTACACTTCCTTGCATGCCACAATCTTTTGAAAGAAAAAAAAAATGCAGGAGATCATATTTATTGCCTTGGATCCTTACAGTTGTTCCATTTTGATCATAATGTTTGCAATACTTTGCCACTTCCACGGTACAGATGAATCTGAACCATAGTTATAAACATTATTTTTAGGATTATTATTTAGGATGTGTGTTCCTTTGATCATGAGAAATAGTTCCTTCTCAGTAATGATGACTTTCATATTTTTATCTATGCATTTTCAATTAAAAAATATGTATTTTTGTTACTACCTTTCTCATATGCTTTTCTGTTGGTCTTCATTTTCCCATGGTTGCCTGTTTGAGCCATGCTGGAGTTTCTGACACACATTTGCAACATGTATAAGCAAAAGATGAGAGGAATACAGAGTATATTGCCCCAATTTTGGGAAACTGCTTTCAATAGGACAGATACTGTGCTATTAATCTTGACCATTTTCCACCCAGCTATTGTCAGATTCTAATAACTGAGGTACAAACTTAATTCTAAAATTAATTAACATATTTTGCAGGGGTTGCTTTTTGCATGTGTTGGGAAGAGCAGCTTGTATTTTAGTGTGATTGCCAGATGTTAGGTTCAAAAACTTTAGGTAGTTGCCAACCTTTGCCAACGCCTGCCGTCCCTTCAGCCCTGCTGTCAGCCAGGTGCCTGAGCTGCCAGCGCTGCTGCGTTCCCTGTTTGCAGTGCAAAGGGGCCTGCAACGACACAGGGTTAACCTCAGCCCAGTGTGTCCACATGCAGGTGACAAAAGCAATAGGAGTCATTCATTAGCCTCCTGCACGACCTAATGGAAGAGTCTATTTCTACATCAGTGGCAAAGAGACTTTTCTAGGTGGCACTCACGGTTCAGCACTACATCCTTTCAGAAAAAGCATATAACAAGGGTACCCAGGCTTGCAAACTGTGCTGTTCCTGCAGAGTACATTTCACCTTCCATTGCAATGAGAGAAAATCCAAGAATTTTCTTAGCAACTTAGCTGGAAGCCATTAAGATTTTTAACTGCAGAAATTGTAAAAGATATCTTGTTCAGAGGATGCAATATAGGAAATTTTAATTTATAGACTTTGAAGGTCAGAACACTTGGGAGTTGAAAATATTCCCTTTTTCAATAAAGTTTCATTAAATAGTATTTATTGCAGATGTGTTAAGTGTTCAGAGTGACCTTGATGTTCATCTGCTGTAAACATGTCTGGATGCTTTTTACTTTCAACATAGTGGATCTAAGTAAGTGAAGAAAGTCCATATTATTCTTTGTTCGTGGATAAATATATTGAAGTGTAGACACCGTAAGTCTCAATTTTACTCAGAGGGACTGAAATTTATATGAAATAAAAAGTGTTCCTGTAGGCACAGAAGTCAAGCAGGATAGCTAAGATGATAATGAATTATCCATTTATGGGATGTAGGACTCTTTGGGAGTGAAGGAGGAAAAAAAATCTTCCTGCCTGCAGAAGCTGAGCTGCTTCAGAAGACAAACAGAAGAAAGAAAGCAGAAACAAGTGGAAAGCAAACATTTTATTAGGAGCTAAAATGCTAAGGCGCAACCTACTTTTTAACAGGCCTTCATACAGTATATACCAGAGTGTCAGTTCACCTTGCCTGTTCTACATTGCCAAAATGTGCTCTTGCAAAATAATAAAACTATTGCTGGAAGCCATCTGACAATTTTGATGAGTTTTACAGATAAAATGATCTCTTATTATGAGTTGTTATTAGAGGTTAGGAGAAGAGGGACATTAACTGAATGGCAGATGAATGTGACACAGCCAGAGAAAATCAACTTGAAGCTCATTGTTTCTGAGGGCTTCATTCCAGTATACGAGTGTCATATATGGGTGTGCATATATATCTGTATATATAAAAGCGCGTGTGTATGTAACTATATGTATAAAGAATCCGCTTTCATTAAAATGTGCATGAATGACATTGCAGT
>JAUBNY010001100.1:369401-385631 GCA_032275445.1 Crypturellus soui | reverse complement strand
AGCCCGCTGGATTAGGTTTGCAATGACACCTTCATGCTACCAGCCTTTTCCAGCTGTTTCCCCTAAGTTTTTCTGCCCCTGGAAGCATCAGTTGATCAAGTCAGTGCCACCCTCCCTGGCAGGTTTGGCTCACCTGTGTGCCAGTGTGCCCTAGCACTGCCAGATTATAGCAGTGGGTGTTGTGGTCTCCTTCTGATGTCTCCCAGCATGAAGCCCTCTCCAGGGAAGGTTATGATTTATAGGCAGGGCACTGATTCAACAGACCTCAAGAATACCGAAGGAAACGGCTGAGGCTGACAGAGAGGAGGGGAAATCGGGAGGGAATCTTCTCTTTTTCATGCATGAACAGAAAGCAAATTTGGAGGAAGTCTGTTAACCTAATTAATCTTTCTCTTACTAAAAGTCCTATATTTTTATTGTTGGCCAGAAATACACCTTTTATCTCCTTACTTCCATCAAGGAGATATGCATCTGTAAAAAAAAATGTTAAGAAACAGTTCCCCATAACCTCTTTTTTTTTTTCTTCATATGCACACTTAAATATCTGGATATTACTGACAAATTCTCTCTTGCTATATGAAACTGAAGATGCTTTGGGAAGACAAGCTTTGGGGATGCATATCCTGAAACAAAGACTGCAAAAAATTAGGAAGGGTCAAGGGAAACCTTTGGTTGCAGCATTCTTATGTCTTCCCCACCAAAATCTCCTGTGTTGCTGTGACAACAACCACATTTGGCTCTCAAAAAGTCTGTCCTTCAAACTACTTGCCTAGGGACTTGATAGCATAACTCAGAAACAATCCATTCTTTGGGTTAGAACATCTGTGAATTCTGTGCTTGCCTCCCATGCTTGTCTGTCAGGTGCTTCTGTCACTTACAATGTGTTAACCTGGTGAGGAGTTGAAGATCATACCATTATGCATAGGAAAGCTTTTCCCATATATATATATATATTTTCACTAATTACAGTGAATCGTCAACACTGGGTTTCACAGGATGCATGCAGTGTTTTCTTCAGCTCAAAATTTCAGCATTTCTTTGAAAAATTACCACATGAGTATTTCCCAGATATCCACAAAAATAGGAATGGAAAATATTAAAACAATTTAATAGAGACAATGCTAGATGTCTGGGAGTCATCCAATCCTACAGTTAGGTTAATTATGTCAGTAGGTGCTCAGGGTGAGCCCGATGCCAAGCCTGCTCTCCAGAAAATTTCCCCTATGTAGTAGGGGGAAGTAGTAGTGAAGCCTACTTTGTAATGAAAAATAGTCAGCCTGTTTTACTAGTTGTGGCTTTAACACGCAGTGTTAAAGTCAAGTTGGGATTCAGTTTGTGTGACCAGTTCCAGAAATTTCATGACGTTGTGTTTGGGAAGTGAGGACTATGTGGAAGGGCATCTGTGGGTTTGTGTGTTTGTAGCTTGGATGGCTGAGCTGTGGGGAGCTCACAGATGCAGGTCAAGGGGATGCAACAGCAGACACTGGACCAGGACATATTGAATTTTCATTGACTTATTCCAGATTGCTCTGTGGAGAAAAGAAGAGAGAACTGATAGAGCTCAGTATTCAAACTAATTTGACAGATGTGGCTATTCAGTACAGCAAAGAAGAGAGTTTTGTATATGAGGATTCTTTTTATTACTTTATTTTGCTTTTAGAAAATTGTTTTAGAAATATTTTAAAATGCTATTTTTATCACAATGAGCAATAAAGAATATTCCAAATATTAGATTTTTTTTTCCTAATGGAAATTTTTCTTTCAAGCAGTTTTCTGGAAAGGTACTACCTTTAAATTTGACTTTTTCTTTCTTCTCTCTCTCTCTCTCTCTCTCTTTTACCTCCATTCTCTATCCCAGGAGATGCAGTCCTGATAGTGTGAATTCTTTTAAATGTTCACAATTCCAGGCAAAGAAGTAGGTGTGGAACTTTATGTTAAAAACTCATGTTTCAAAATGAACAAATTGGCATAAAACGATCTTGGAAGCATTATTATTATTATTATAAAAATCTCATTTCTCTTCTGATGTTTTTGCCCATTTTTTTTTTCCAGAACTGGAGGCCGAGGAGTGGTGCAAACATCTCTGCATGGAATGTCTAGGAACCAGACTCAATGATATAAGTCTTGGGGAACCCGACTTGCTTGCTGCTGGAGTCCAGAGAGAACAAAATGGTGAGTAAATTTGTAATTGCTGCTATATCTGTTCTTGGGTGAGCTGTATTTGCTGATGTTTCTTGTTGCGGAGATTTTTCCTAGAAGTAGGAAAAATGCTAGAAGTATTGCATTAATATCATCAGTAAACACCCTGTATATGTTTTAGAATAACAATTTTATTTTCTACAAATGAAGATGAAGTTGATGCCAAACAACACAAATACAGTGACTTATTGTGCTTGTTGTGTTCACATTTGACATGAAAAATTATGATTCCAACCTTTCTGGTTCTGGAGAGAATGGCCTCTCTGCAGAGGAATAAAGCAGTTGTCGTTCCACAGGCTCTGAAAGTGATGAATATTTGAACAAGGCTTTGGATTGCAAAAAACATTTTCACTTTATTCTCATACATGTCTTGAGCAATGAAATCTTGATCATCCAAATGTCATCAAATACATGTATAAAATGGCAGATACTACATAAAAGCCTGATCTTGTAAATCTTCATATATCGGTTTTTAAATTACGTGTATGCAGGAGCAATTCTAGTGGATGGAATACTCAATAACAAAACAAAATCTGTGATGATACTCTCATTTGATTTCTATTAATGAACAAGGTGTCACAAAATATGTTCATTTATTCCCTTCTAAATCATCACACTCAATAATTATTAATGTCTTGATGCTTTAATAAAATTCAATAACATTTAAAAAAGCAATAAAAACAAATTGCCTCAATGGTTATAAAATATCAAAGCATCTATCATTATAAACAAAATCTAATAATAAAATTATAGAATGAATAGCACTATTTCGATAACATTGTATTAATTTCCTACAAGAGCTCATTCACCTCTGAAATTAATAGCATAAAGTGTACATAAACACTTAAGAAATTTTGTTCAAAGATCAGATATTATTGAAGTATAGTTTTAGAAAGTTCCAGTGTTTGTGGAAATTATTTGCTTACTGTGACACTAAATTCAATATGTAACCTGGTTAACTTTACATATGTGTCAAACTATAGTACAAATTATAGCTACTAACATTGTGAAGGGTGATAATGATCAGATACAACTGGTAATGATCAGATATGAAGCATCCTATCTGCTGTATGTACATAAGCTATAAGTGTAAACTCATATATCTACTGATAGCAAGAGAAATATATGAGCAGGTGCAGTTCTTTTACAAAAGAGAAGTAAATCTTACCAAAGCTTGTAAGGTGAACAGAAAAATAGTTTGAAATTCTTGAAACTATTTCATTAGCGAATCATCTAGTGTCCAGCAGCTTTCGGTATTACTAAATTTCATCTTGTTTTTGACAGAAAGAGATGCAGTCATACAGAACATCTTCAGAAGATGTAGATTAGTCCTGTTGCTTGAACCGGTCTTGATTCAGTTGCTTTAGTGTAGAAATTAATTGCAGTACTTGCAATAACAAGAAAGAACATAATTTGCGTTTTTATTGTTTAAAGTAAATAAAAGAATAAAAAGAAGCAAAGCCAATGAATAAAAACATATGGAGGGATATGATTAACAGTCTTTTTTAAACCAAGTGGCTAAATAGGATCCAATATTTGAAGAACACTCTTTTCTAAACCATTAGTTAAAGGATATCATACAAGCAATTCCGTTACCGATCTCCCTCCTTCCTTCCCTCATTCCCTTGATTCACAATTCTGCATTTTAATAAGCATGTTTGAAATTCGAAGTTTTCTGTTTTAGTTCCAGAAGCAAATTCTAGTTTGGGATTTTTTAATAAATTTGGAAAGAGGTGAGAGTACAGAGATTCTTATTATTGGTACAAAATACAGCATTTTCGGCAATCTAGCTGTGCTGTAAGAACCTGTACTTGTGCTCAAACTTCTTTAGCCGTTTTCTGAGGTAAAATCAGTTGAACATAACCATGATTTGGTCTATCTTAGTTCCTGTGAACTTGGCAGTCTCATTCCTGACATGACAGTTTTTTGGAAAAGATGTGTATTTGTGGGTGGAAACACCTGGTGACCTGTGATAAAAATTTAAAATCTGAAATTTACTTTTCTGCACATTTTCAATATTGTAGCTCATGAGGGCATGCTACCAAAGGCTGTAGTTCAAAAGATACTTAAAACCCCTTAAAAAGACTATTGACCTTCTGTCAACCTGAGAATGAAGGGTCAAAGTTTAAATTTTCAATTTAAAACACATGACAAGTGAGTATGTGCAAGAAATGTCAAATCCTTATACATTGTGAAAATGGCAGCTGAGACTTTAATGTGTTTTTTTGGCTATGTGTTAGATAACTGTACACTGATAAAAGAACTTACATTGCATTATTTCAAAACATTTTGCAAGTGTTTGTTAACCTCATGGAACTCCTGTTGAGTTAGTCTACTGTTAGCATCTACTGAAAAATGGTAAAGCAAGAATGCACAGTAAATGTTTGCAAAACCAGGAATAGAATCCAAAAGTCTCGACTCTCAATTTGACATGTGCCCTGTTCTCAGAATCGTGCTATGGCTCTCCTTTGGGACTGAACTGAAGATGCCTCTTAGCCTCTGAGTAAGACCACAGATGGTATTTGGCCTAGAGTCACAGTATTTTTTACAATTTTCTCTTTTTTTTGACATTTTAAGAACTATAAGCAATTGAAGTGTGGTGCTACAACAAAATGTTAGTATCTGCATAATATGTCAGGGTGTTAATACCTCTAATCCCAACACAGCAGGCATAATCCCACTTCCTTTTTCAAATGATTGTTGATAAAGACCATCTTAAATGTTTAGTATTTGATAAAGATATTTCCTTGATTTTAAAATAATTAGCCTGATGTTTGACCCCACGCCCCCAAAATGTGTAACTCTTTCCTAGCAGTGATGTTCTTAATATGCTATGTTCTTCATCTGTTCTTTCCTTTTTCCCATTCCTGTCATCAGAAGACATTTACCTAGCATGCGTTTGTATAGCATATACTTCTAAGATTAGTCACTGAAGCAATCGGATAAATTTGGGATCTCGTGGCAGAAGAGAGTAGATTTTATGTTGTGCATTTGCTTTATTCCCTGGATATGACCATCAATAATGAAAAAAAAATAATTTTGAGGTTTTTTAGATAAGTTTCATAAATCTTTTGGGACTCATTGCCACATGCTGCTTGGATTTTTTGCACCCTAGGACTCAGGTTGCAGAAAATATTTGGGAAGAAAAATAGGTGTGTTTTTGCTGTCATTTGTGTAGCATATTTTTGTTTATTATGTTCATCCTCCCGCTCTCACTCTTGTGCTCAGCCCATGAGTTGAGCTTTTGATTTCAGAAAGGAAGGTACTTGATCCTCTGCCTCATGCATGTGATGTGTTTTGCAAAGCAGTTTCTTCTAGAGACTGGTTAAACTGGGACTTGGCTTGCAAATGGATGTTATAGCATAGCAAGGTACATTAATCAGTTATTTGTGTGACATCAGGAGACGTGGTGGTGCAGCCGTTAGAAGCAGAGTTACCTTGTTCTGAGCTGTCCTGCAGGCACTCCTGAGATACCGCCTATCCTGGCAGCTCTGGTGCATGACGCTGTAGCACCACACGAGCCTGCGGTGGTGGCAGCTGAAGCAGCCCAGCCGTGCGTGTGAGCTGCTTGTGGCTGCAAGCGCTGGGACTTGCAGCAGGAGCACAGGAGGCTCCTGAGGGAATTCTGCTCTTGTGCAAATCCCATGTAAATAGTGGCAACTGCAAGCCTCTCGCTGCACTCCATCTCTGTTATTACCTATGAGGAGCATTACTACAAGTGGCACTGTGTTAGCTCCCGCGTGGGAAATGACCCTTAGATGATTTTCTTTTTTACATAAAAGGCTCACAACTAATGGCTACTTAGTTTGCAATGAAATGCAGTTTCTCATAAAAGTGAGATCTGCAATGAAGCGTCCCTTACGCTCATTTTACCTTCTCTCCCCTGCAAATTCATGTGACTTGCAGTGTTCCCCAGCCCTGTAACAACAAAACAGGCTTTAGTGCTTACGAAAGTCCATTTAGATTATTTTATAAAGAATGAAGATATAAGATTATATCAAAAGCAATAAAGACTACATGGTCCTCTTTAGATAATGAATTTAGCATAATGGTACTGGAACTCCAGATACAATGGCAGTTCAAGTAATAATACACAGTAATAACTCCTGGAAAGAAAATCTGGACTCAGTTGCATCTGATAACATTGTTGACAAGCAATCTCCTAAGCAATATGATCAGACCCTTACACATGCCTTTCATATTCCTTATGTTTCCCACACTACTGATAGGGAAAAAGAGCATTCATTCTGAGTGCTGTCTTCATCTGAAAGACACAGAAACTTCCCACACATATCTCAGTGCATTTATTGTAGTAGTACTCCCAAAACCTACCAGGAACAAATCTGCTTTTTGAATATTTTTAGCTGCCTGGCTGTCGTTGCTCGTAGAATCTGTCTATGGTGATGATTTAATCAAAATGTCACAAAATTTAATCAAAATCTTCCACTTATAAAAGGAAGTAATCAGAAAAAAGAATCTAAATGGACAATGAGAGACTAAGTTCACCATGTAAAATAAACCAGGATATTCAAGACAATATTGATTGAAAAATGATTATTTGAATAAGAGGCTATTAAAGTGATTCTTTAAAAGCATGTGCGCTTTTTTTTTTTTAACAAAGACAGTATTCCTATATGTTATGAACACTAAAGATATTACTTAAATAGCTGAATACTTGCACTAAAATCAGATACTTTGGGGTATTACTTGTAATAATGATGCAAAGAGGGAAGAAATTGTGAAAGGAAAAAATGCTCATTTTTAAGATGAAGAAAAGGCCCATTCCATCTTTTACTACTGCAGCTCAGTTAATGTTTGCTGTCATGCCTGTGAGTCAAGATGGCACTTTTCTGGCTCTTTGACTTTCCTTGATATAGGCTATAAGGCTAATTTTGATTTTAGAAGTCTGGGCAAGTTTGAAAGATAATGAATTTTTTACTTTTTTTACTCCCTGACTAATATAATTTTAAAAAGCTCATAAAATTTCTTCCTTTGTAAGCGTCTCTTTTTTTCATGATAACTATTGTACTGCCTCCCTTTCTTATTTAAAGGATACTACAGTACAGCAGTCTTGCTTCCTGTGTTTTAATAGTAAGAAACTCATTAATTACTCATATTAAAAATGCACCTTCCTATACTGAAAAAGTCTTTGAATACGTAGAAGAGGATTATGAGTTATTTCCTTACGCTACAGATTGAGATTACCATCAAATTCATTTTCTGTTATCATTAATCTGTTTTCATAGTTTTATTTTTCAAGAATAAAGTAAACACTTCTAGCTTTTTTCAGAGAAGAAAGGGATTTACAGATTTAAGTGATTAGTTAATCCAGTGAGTTTTCAGATTCTTCTCTACCTTACTTACCAGGAAATAATGTGCCTCAGCCTTGATATTTTATTAAAAAGAAGTTAATAAACCTTTCCATGCATTTATAATGAATTCAAAGCAGAATAATTATACAAGGAAAGAGACATGGAGGTAATTCTAAAGGGCCAGTTCCTCGCTGGGAAGGAAAACCAGGAGAGAGTCGTTCTAACAGCCCTGATGTATGAAATAGCAGAAGATGCTGTGACCTAAAGCTCTCTTTCCACCTGGAAATTAGTGACGCACTGTCAGCAGAAAAAGGTTCATAGATGGAGGAGGTTATTCCAGATAGAAGCAAAATGTGTGCTTTTAAAAACTTTTCTTACTTAGGTTCCACCAACCTGACTGCCTTTTTCCATAAATGCTTTTCTTTGACATTAAACCTGGAAAGAAAAGAAGCATCTAGATTAGAGGATTTCAGGGTTATCTATTCAGTTTTCCACCTGGGATGATTTAGTCAAAGGAATCTAGTGATAAAATGATTAGAGCCAGGATCATTAGGCCTCACGGTCATTTTGCTTCCCCAGTACAGCTGCACATCGAGCAGCCCGCAAGACTGCGAGCATTTTATCGTAACTGCCAAGTCTCCATCTCAGCCAATGTGCTCAGCTTAACAAAGCCTCTGCTGCTTCTGAGCTCCGGGAGGCATTATTAAAGGTCATCTACTTGCCAAAGCCTAAATGCTAAACACCTTTACATAGCCCAAGTATGTGATGAAGCATTGCGCTGCTCATTGAAGGAGACGCGAAAGAGCAGCCGCACCGAAAGCAGCAGTAATAGGGGTGGCAATAAAACAGCATCCTGGCTGCCCTTCTCTCTGAATTTTGCTTTTGCGTTTTTTTTTTTTTTTTTTAGAGGAGGGAAGAAACTGGGAAAACTGAATGCTGAGGAATTGCACCTTCATGGTCACAGCCTTGTCTTGTTCAGTTGGGTACTACCTACTTGCTCGTTTTCTTCCATTTCCTTGTTTTCTGCATCCCTCATTAACTTCTGTTTCATTAACCTTGTCCCTCATATGCAGGTGGTGACTAACCCACAGAAAAGCTAAATATCGTAGATCGGGGGACTGAATTCAGCTGAGGACTGAATCCAGACACCCTAAATATAGTCTATTGCTACTGAGTGTAAGAGCAAAGCTTGCCTCTGGGAACTGAATGATTGTATTATCATCATCTAGATATCTATTCAAATATTTATGAAATGGACAAATTGGACCCTACATTTTATTTCTTAACATAATTTAACAGTGCACCTTTCCTTTCTCCTTAACTTCTTGTTACTCAAAGGCGTTGGTAAATTTTGGGTTCCAAAGTAAATAGATTCATATTTAATCTCTCCCTGCAAATACATTTACGCACTTTCTTTTATTGCCAATTTGAATAAATTCCATGGTTCTACATTTTGCCTTGCAGCTGATGTTCAGCTTAATAAAGCTATGTTTTCTTTAATCCCTGACACCTCACCTGAGACATTGACCTCCAGTGCAAAGTCAACAAATGTCTCCTGACAGTTTGGATATATCAAATGTCCTGAATAGCCTTCATGAAATAATATCCCCAGACACTTCTGAGAGTTCAGGGTTTTGTGAATGTTCTGATAGCTTGTAAAGCAAATTGATTTTTTTCTTGTCTTCAACATGAGTTTCATGTCTGCTGCAGAAACTAATTGCACATTTCCCTTTTTTTCTGCTCTCTGAGGTACTCTGTCAGTGAAGACAAGATAAAGAGAAGACTTTGGGAAATGGACATTCCTACTTGCTGTGTATCACACACATTGTGTGATTTCACACAGTCAAAGGGGACTATGTGAAAGGCAGGGGGAGGCAAGAGAATTTGCTGGTCATCTGCATCTTTCTTTTAAACGTCAGGAGAATACTCTGAGGCAACAGCATGGAAGTGCAAAACTAAAGGCCAATAAAAGCACATCTCCATGGCTCCTAGGCATTTTTCCATGGCCCATTACTACAACATTTAGGCAGTGAAAAAGGGCAAGTGTATGTAATTCTTGGGCAAAGTGTACATTAGTTTGTTCTGCACCATTCCCTTTATGCATGATGCAGTCCTTGCTTCGTGCTCCCATGCGAGTCCTTCTGTTGACTTTAGCAAATACCCAGTGAGACCCGTGCTCAACACATTCCTCCAAGAGCTGGGGGAAATTCTTGTCAGCAATTTCAGCAGCACCTGCTCAGCTATTTGTGCTGTGCGTCACAAGACTTTTACAAAACATTAAGAGTTTCACACATAGGACCTTAGTCATAAAGTGCAGCCTTTAGGACCAGCACCCATTAGTGTGATTAATGAGAACAAGAGCCTAGGAGAAGAGGTTGAATGTCCATGAGATTGAGTGAATCAATTGAGGAATCATTAATGGGACAAAATTAAATGGACTGAAACAGAATAGCATTGGGGATGACAAGTTTACTTATAGCTATGCAGGACTGCAAATCTTACTGCTCACCCAGCAGTTCCTTAAACAAACTTTTATTACTTTCTACACAAACTCACTTCTGGCATATTTTATATTAACTCACTTATTTGCAGTGTGTTTAGTGCTTTATCAGAAAAGTATATTTAAAAAAACACTAAAAAGCCTGAGGACATAAGGTTTGAGATGCAGACTGTCAAACACACCTGGAGGTTGAATTTTATTTTGACTCTTTTGTTAAGTATCTCACTATATACCTTAAATGACTATTTCAGATTGGTTCATAATTTTTAGAAAGTCATTCTCACTATGAAGGATTTCATTGGAATTAGTTGATTTAAAAGCGTTCCACACCAAACCATCATTCACTTAGTAAGTACTTGGACATAATTTTCTCATCACGTCTGCCTGATGAGAAATATTTCCAAGATTCTGTTTTTATATAATGAGTATTGCTAATGTTTATATTTTGAATTATTTTTGCCTCAACTTCTTGTTTCAGTAAGCTTACCCTGAAGTGGAAGTGCAGCAAATCACAAATTATTATAGCCTTAATAATATATTTTGCTGAATCAAATGCTTCCAGAAAGCAACAGATAGGGAAACATGTTACAAATTACCAATTGTGGCACATAAATAGAGGCCTGACACAAAGAATAAAATTATTTACAGGCTTCAGTAAGTAAGTCTGGTTTTGCAAACACAAGGACAATTTTTATAAGGATAATAGGACAGTTTTTATAGGGGCAATATTTGTGCATATATGTTTTGTCAATATAACTACTTTATCACTGCGATTTTGTGTGTGTGAAGAATTGTGAACTTCAGTATGAGCATAGAGGCTTTGAGTTAAGTTGCTAAGCACATATGACAAAGTTAAAGGACTTTGAAGATCATCTGTGAAAGATGTTTCAGTCTGCTTTATTTATACTGAAGATGAAATGAGAAGCATTCTCAGACTCTTCTAGTATACTGTCAAGGCTTTTTGGACATCAGTGAATCCCTAGCACTTTTCACAGACGAGAATTTTCTGTTAATTTTTGAAACTTTAGTAACTTAAAATTTTCCTTTCCTTAACATTTTGCAAGTTGATGTTTTATTTAACTGGATATAACTTATTCTGTTTTTTCCTTCCAGAGCGATTCAATGTATATCTTATGCCTACACCAAATCTAGACATCTATGGGGAATGTACAATGCAGATCACTCATGAAAATATATATCTCTGGGACATCCACAATGCCAAGGTCAAGCTGGTCATGTGGCCTCTGAGTTCTTTGAGAAGATATGGACGGGACTCAACGTGGTTCACATTTGAGTCTGGAAGGTAAGAGCTAAAGAGAAGCAGCAACAAGAATAAAAGAAACAGTTATTTTGGGGAAGTTGACTGATAAGTTAGATTAGACCTCATTATGAGATAAAAAAGACAAAATACATGGTTTATCCATATACTTCTGTCTCCTGAATATTGCTTTTGAATATATTCAGCTATCTGTTCAAAATAAACCTTAATATTATAAAGTACAAATACTTTATAAAATACTGCATAATTCTGTACAAAAGCTAGAAATTAATATTTAAAAGAAGCTTAAAGCTTTTTTACTTGACATCTCCCATCTAGGGGTATTCATTGACTCTGTTCTTTTTTTAACTGTCATTTAATTACCCATCTTAAATTTTACATGTCTTAAACACCAGTGTGGGATATATTTGGGTGCTGCTGATACAGAAGAAATGAATTGTGGATCATGGAAAAGGCTTGTAATATAGATTGCATGGAGAAGCTTCAGCTACAGTAGATATTCTTCTCAGATGTTCCTGGTGCATGATTTCCACTCTAATATAGTCATAAAAAGGAGAAGAGAAATCCCATAAAAGGGAGTGGACCCAATAAAAATCTAGCTTTTTTTTTCTGTCTGAAATTTTAATCCTCATTGCCATTTCCATCCTCAGATCAAATTTAAAGATCTAGGGAAGTCTGTTTTTCCTTCCATTTCATAGCTTTTTATTCCATATCATATCTTGACCATACTATCCACCGCCTATTTTTTTGTTGTTTTTTTTAGATACATTCTTGGTTTATTTCTCTCCTTGATGTTTTGTTTTATATTTTATGATGCTAGACTTTTCTAATTTTGTACCAATTCCCTATGCAGAGCAGTCTATGGAGTCAGTTGTCCTTACAATCTTGTGTTAGTCTCATTTGCTAAAAATCTTAGATGGTTTCAGTATGTACTTATTAAAACAGCATTAACAAAGATTTGTGAAAGCACAGCTGGTGTTAATAAACAAAGCCACAGATCAAATAGACCCTAAATTCTAAAAAAGATAACAAATAATATTTCTATGCAGTTTCTTATCAATTGGATTGGAATTATTACTTGACTCTTAAGATGTATATCAAAATTGATATCACAGGAGTATTTTTGTATTCTGCAAATTAATTGCTGGAAGTTGATTTGCTGTATGTGGCTTAAAATGTGTGTGTGTCTACAGTGTTTTAATTATGAAAAATGACTATCCTAGCATGCTGAAATTCTATTTTTACTTTTTTTTTTTCTAAAACAGGATTGTTGCTTTCTATTCTGCTCTATTTTTAACTATGGCGCATCAGCACTAGCAAGTTATATATAGTGATTGTGCATACTCAAGTAAAATGCAAGAGATTTTTATCTTATTGCTTTTTCCAGCTTCCTATACTGATATTTGTACATCATCTCCCCCTGCCATCCATACACCAAACATCCTGATGAAAAGAGGGTTGTTTTCCTGTGTTTCATTTTTATGAGCCAGCTCTGCCTTTATCTGTCATGCTTTATTTTATTTGATCTGATTTCTTCCTTTTGCTTGCTTGAGAGTGCTTTATCTGTCTGATTTGAAAATGCATGAAGATTAAATTTAGGCTGGCAGAAAAATGTTGAGGGAAAATAGGACTACAGAAAAACAGTGTCTTTAATATCATATGAAGATTATATAGGGCAACACTAATACTCAGTTTAAAATCTGTTTTTATTTTTTGCGAGGATTTATTTATCTTTTATTCAGGATCCTTCTGGACATGATTTTATGTTTGTCTCTTAATCTACTAGTATCTTAATACAGTGAATTCTTGATGCAGAGGAGTCTCTTATCAGAAGTGAAGCACTCATCCATGCTTGATGGCAATGTTGTCTAGTAAAAATGTTCTTGCTTTGTTTTTTCTCTAAGGCTTTAAAGTTAAATGTAGAGAATTGCTTTAAAATAAATATTTTGAAATAAACTCTTATTGCTTGTAGAGCACTAGCAGCTATGCAGTATATATGCATGTAGCTAATATACATGAACATTAAGAACTCAGTTTTATATGTTTACTATTATATTATTATGCTATTTATTATCCATACTTATTTTTGAATTACTTGTTTCACAAAATAAGTGTATCACATTAAAATAAGTGGACATATTCATGAAAAAATACTATGATAAGTAGACCAAAATTAAGTTTTCAGATGAAGTTATCTTTCAATAAACACATTTCCTTACATTTAAATGAAATATGTACTCACTGTATCACACTAAGCTGTTCATTTATCTAATGAAAACTAATAACTGCATTATTGGGAGGATGTCTTAAACATAAGAGGAATAACACAGACTGTTTTCAGTACCCAGATATTTGCATTGACTTTTCCACTAACTAGGAGTTTGTATGTATGTTATGTACATTGTCTATGAAGTTTCATTAATTAGATAGCCAATGAAAATGACTATTTCTGGGAAATGAATAGATATTTCTTGCAAACTCAGTTTATATACTTCTCCATTTAAATTCTGCTAAGATGTGGAGGAAGCACAGTTTTGTGTAGCTTCATTCAAAACTGGGTGGTGAGCTTCTTTTGCACTCAGCATTTTGATATCTGATAAAGTAGCTGATTAGGGCTAATCCCATACAATCCCATACATTGATCAGAAAATATTAACTCACAACTCAAGTCTTGAGTATAGATGCTATGGTGGCATTATACCAATTAATAATGTGCATCTAATATAGGGAGTGGTTCCCACAGTTATTTAGAGCACCTAAATTAGGAGCTGACCATGTACTTTTCACAAGCCAACTTCAGATTGGCTTGATCGGTTATACTGTTGAATCATCACTGAGTCAACAAAATTACCTGATTTTATGCTCAGATGTAAGGTGCCAGGCATTTCAGATAGATACTTTATTCTCGTTATTTAAAGCATGTGATGTGTTGGAGACACAATACATAAGGATGCATTTGATCTGTGCAAGTGCAGCAGCATTCATTTGTCTTGGAATCTTTGGAATTGCTGCTGCACGTAGTAGGTCTGTCTGTACAGTGTTGGCGATTTTAAGCCCTTGAAATGGGAAACATGCTTCTTTTGGAGATGTCCATGTAACCGTCCAGGTAGAGATCCTTGTACGTATGTGACGGATTAATTATACACAATCTAAGAAGCATGCCAATATAGTCATAAAATAGATGAAGGTAAAATATTGTGTGATCTGGATCAGATGTGAAGATATTATTTTCATCTGCTTGCCAAAGCTACAGGATTCATTTTACTGAGGCGAAAACCAAAAAAACAAAAGGCCTTTAGCATTTTTAAAAAATTACTGTCTGGAAAGTGTTTTCTGTTTCAGTGAAACAAGTTGTCTGAGGTACCCTCTGAGACCCTCAGGAATTCAGGATTTTCTTTTCATCTCTTGGGGTGAGGCATTGACAGAAGTAAACACATATGGACTCTGTTGTTTCAGAAATATTGTTTGTTTTGCTTTACTGCAGTTCTGCTATTTGCATTAAACAGTATATTTTCCACATGGAAGCCCTCTAGTCAAGTGCATTCACTACTGGCAAGATATATCCAAAAAAGAAAAAGCCAAAAGAAAGTGCTGAAGTCAAGTTAAGCATGATGACAAATTGCAGTATGGATATGGGCTGAAATAGCCCCAGCCAAAAGATAAGAAATATCATAAGTTTTCGTGAAAAGAGAGTCAGAGGTAACAGGTATATTCTTGGAGAATTTTGAGACAAGTTGGAAGTAGTCACAAATCTGTGATCTGCTCCTTATTCTGCAATATGATTTCTTCTCTTTTGTAGAAAATATGCAAATACTTGCAATGATCTAAATTTAAAGTTTATTCATGCTGCACATTCAGAGAGACCCACTGAGTCACACTAAATTATTTTTTATCTGCTTTTGCTTTTTCTTCATCAGCAACAAACTAATTAAACATGGTGTTCTGTGTCACTCCTAAGATCTGAAATTTGTTTCTACAGATGAGAAAGCATTAGGTTCAAGGACTGTAGAGTGGTGACATGAGACTTCCTCTGATTTCTCCCCCACCCCACTTTAGTGTGACCCAAGACTGACTGTGCATTTTCTCAGTGGTAGATACACAGATGCTAGGCCCATATGAAGCAGAAAGTTCAATGTTTGCCTCAGGTGCTACGTCTGACAGAAATCTTTTATCTAGTTGCCAGTCCTCTGTGGCAAGGTTTGGTGTTATTGTGAAACAGTTAACCCTTAGAGCTAGAGTTACAGTTAAGTTATTGGAAACATGCTTTTTTCCTGCATATGGGGAAAGGCTCCTTTTGTACCTGCCTCAAGAATTGTAAGTTAGCATGGGTTTAAAAACTTGAAAACCAATCAAATGCAGCTGCAATAAATGTTTATCATTTCATGGAAGCACTAGTTCAGAAATCCCAGTGTTCCACTGAATAATGTTTGTTGTGTTATTTTTATTTTAATGTTATGCCTTTGTTGTGCTTTCATAATGCGGAATTTACCTATGATTTGTATTGTCGATACTTTGGCTTTTGCTGTGTTTTCTCCCAGCCTCTTCCCTTCCTATCCTGGTGCTTCCTCCAAGTGCAATGTATTGGTAGAATAACTTCCTCAAAACTAGAGTATGTTGTGTTCCCTCCTTATTTTTGTAGTAATCACCTAGCTCTAATTTTAGGACAAGTGGTATTTTCACCACTGGAAAGGATTAATTAGTTCTTGATATTTAGCAATGCTAAGGTTGTAGTCAAATCAGTTCTAATTGCAGTTCCATTCCTACTTCTTTTCCCTTTCCAAATGCCAAACTGGCTTCTGTCATCTTTTTGATCTGGGTTAAGTTCTGTGTTAGTCCTCTGACTCATGTAAACCCTACTAAAGTAAGACAGGAGGTTAAAGTAAAGGCCCTCCCGAGGGATCCGCCCGCGGGACTAAAGTGAAACCGAAACTGAAAGTAAA